>CAODLS010967236.1:0-15481 GCA_948243855.1 Flueggea neowawraea | reverse complement strand
TGTCTATTTTTATATTCAATTTACAAAAATTTAATTGAAGATCTACAACTTCAGAAATGTTAAATGGAAAATAGACGGTTTAGTTGAGATTAAACTGAGAAGACCACAATAGGGACTGTTTTGTTATATTTTTAATAATAGGAACTAATCTAAAATTTGTTGTAACAGAACATAAGAAAGAGAAAGAGAACAGGTCCTTATAAGTAAAGATGAAGTTAACCTATAGATTAAGTAAATTTAGAGTTTATGTCATTCGCTAGGACAAATGGACTAAATTGAACAAGAACATGAACAATCGTAGATTGGAAACCTAAAAGTTGTGAGTGCTTGCTTTACATTGGAGGCACAAGTGAGTATAAACTTGAGATTAAATTCAAATGTGTATTATATAATTTGTGTCCAAAGACGTGCTATTGATATGATTACTTGGACAAACTAGTGACATATTCTATATGTTGAGAATATGGTTTGCTATGTTGATTTGTGTTCAAAGATGTGCCCTTGATATGATTACTTAGACAGATTGGTGATTAGTTGAATTTACTTGATATATGCTTTACATTGAGAATCTTTATATGACTTGTTATATGGATATGTTGACAATGCCCATAGTTCATATGGAATGGAATGCTTTTACATGGATATTGATTAGTAAATGTTTCACATGTTGATGCATTCATACTGGATTTAATAAAGACATTGTGACCATCATGCTTTAGTATTCTCAAATTATTACATATGAGACCTTCGGGTCATATTCATACAGGAGACATTCGGGTCAATTTTATACAGTGTTAGTCAGCCAATTACACAGTGGCATATATGAATTCTGGGACGATACTTGGCTTGTTTGGTCACAACATATAAAATGGAACATAGTGACATACACATATGTTTGTATGCCATATTTAATCAATTATTTGTTATATGCTTGTGTTTTCTTGAGTTTAATCTATGATGATTTATGTTCATTGAGTTGCGGCTCATATAAAACGCATATATTTTTCCCAAGTTACCATTGTTGATAGATCTTTTTGGTTGACTTGAACTTGGAGTTTGTAAATAGCAGTATAAGTCACAGGTCGATTGGCTGGTGCTCTAGACTCTCTCCTTAGCATATGCATATATATATATATATATGGTTATATTTGCATAAGACATATATACTCTTATTGGAATTCCATAATGATATATGGTTATATGCGATTATATGAATATGGTTTCAATTACATGGGAAGTACAAGGGTGTTACAAGTACTTATTAGAGGAGTGGATAACATAGGAGAGAGAGCAACGATTGGAGAGTATATGGGTCTTGTAGCAGGTAACATGGAACATGAAGGTATGCACATACGATTGGGTGTTGCTACGAAAGACTATAGAAGACTAATTCAAAGTTGACTTGGTAGTTGATATTCTGCAGATTTTTCTATCTTAAAAATTCTGGTTGTTTGTAGATTTTCAATTGCTAAAATTAGGTTATCAGTTAATTAGTGAAGTAGTGGCCAATAAATTGAAAATCAGTTTAGATTTTTATGTTGTTTTAGTTGTTTTGTAAGCCTATAAATAAGCACTTCCAATTCATGAATAATACAATAGAAAATATCAACCATTCTCTGCAAACTCTTTGTTCCATCCACTGCTGCAATTTCTTAATTATCGCGCAGCTTTTTGTCCTTTTTTTCAACATTGTGGCGTCAGAGACAAGTTGAGGGAGAGTGAGTAGATAGAGTGAGTTGAGTGAAACAGTTGAGAGTAAATTTTAAAGGCCAGCAACGGGGCAATGACTGCAGCACAACCACTCATTTTAGTTTTCACAGGAGAAGGCTTTGAATTTTGGAGCATTCGCATGAAAACTCTACTCAAATCTCAAGATCTTTGCGATTTTGTAGAACATGGGTTTGAAGACCCTGGAGATGATGAAAGCAAGTTGCAGGAGAATAAGAAAGAAGAGTTAAGGCATTGGTGATCATTCAACAAGCTGTCCACGATAATGTTTTCTCGAGGATCGTAGCGGCAACCACGTCAAAGCAAGCTTGGACTATTCTGCAAAGAGCATTTCAAGTTGATTCAAAGGTCATTGTGGTGAGATTGCAATTCCTTTGTCATGACTTCGAAACCTTAATCATGAAGAGCGGAGAATCAGTTGCTGATTTTTTGTCACAAGGAATGACAATAGTCAGTCAAATGTAGTCCTATTGTGAGAAGATTATCAAACAACCAATTGTTGAGAACGTACTTAGATTTTTGACTCTCAAATTTGATCATGTAGTAGTTGCCATAGAAGAATCTAAGGATTTTTCATCTTTTTCATTTGATGAACTAATGGGGTATGTTCAAGCACATGAGACAAGAATTACTAGGTTGCTTGAAAAGAATGAAGAGAAGGCATTTCAAGTGAAGGAAGTAGCCACCAAAACTGGAGATGGTGAATGTTCAGCAAGTAGAGGTCATGGAAGAGGAGGATTTCGCGAACGAGGTTGCAGCTGTGGAAGAGGTAGAGGTAGATATGAAGGACAAAGGTAGTCCAATGAACCAAGAACCACGAAGAATGGAGTCCAATGCTACCATTGCAAGGGATATGGACGCGTGAGGGCTGATTGTCAGTACAAAGATAAAAAAATAAATTTCACAACAGAGAATGATTAAGAAAGTAAGCTTTTTATGGCTCAATTTACCATTAACCATATGTCTAGCAATTTGTGGTTTGTGGACGACGGCTGTTCAAATCATATGACATGCTCAAAATCAATATTTCATGAGCTTGATGATACACAAAAGATGACGATGCAACTTGGAAATGGCAAGGAACTGCAAGTTGAAGGGAAAGGCAATGTGGGAGTTGAAACTAGCCATGGTAAGCTTAAGTTTTTGCACAATGTTCAATTTGTACCTGATTTGGTATATAATTTGTTGAGTGTTGGACAACTAATAGCTAGTGGATACTCTGTATTATTTGATGATGATGCATGTGTTATCAAAGAAAACAATCAGGCCAAAAGTTGATCAATATCAAGATGACTTAAAAAAAAATGTTCTTATTGGATGTTTCAAATGTGGGAAATTTTGTTCTAGCTGCTAGTGGAAAAGATGACTCAAGGCTATGGCATTTGAGATGCATGCATCTCAACATTAAGGGCATACGATTGTTGAGAGATAAAGGTATGGTTCTTGGACTACCGAAAATTGGCTCCTTTGATTTATGTGAAAGTTGTGTTTATGAAAAACTAACTAAAAAATCATCTATCGAAAATGCATGGGGAGCTCCAAAATGTCTTGAATTAATTCATGCTGATTTATGTGGTCTTATGCAAAATGATTTGTTCAGTGGAAGTCGTTATTTCTTGCTTTTAACTGATGATTGTACTCATATGAGTTGGGTTTATTTTTTGGAAAAAAAGTAAAAAACATTTGAGAAGTTCAGGCACTTCAAAGCTATGGTGGAGAAACAAAATGAAGCTCACATCAAAATTCTTCGAACTGATAGTGGTGGAGAATTTTTGTCCAATGCTTTTAATCATTTTTGTGATGAAAGTGGAATTCACAAGGAGTTGACGACTCCTTACACTCTGGAGAAAAATGGCATTGCCGAACTAAAGAACCAACTATTGTAGAGATGGCTAGAAGTATGCTTCAAGCAAAAGGACTTCGAATCAATTTTGGGCAAAAGCGATTGCAACAGCCATTTACTTGTTGAATATCTCACCGACAAAGTCTGTCATGAATCAAACTCCATTTGAATCTTGGTATGACAGGAGACCATCTGTAAGTCATTGAAGAGTGTTTGGGTGCATTGCTTATGCTTTGATAAATTATCAATTTCGTCAAAAACTTAATGAAAATTCAGAAAAATGCATTTTTATTGGTTATTGTAGTCAATCCAAAGCATATTAGATTATATAACCCTCTTAGTGGCAAGATTTTAATAAGAAGGAATGTAGTGTTTGGCAAAAATACTAGTTGGAATTGTAACAAAAGTGAAGAAAAGTTGCAGGAACATGTTCCAATGATAATTAGAGACTCCCCAAACAAACAAATTTCATCTTCAATTGGTTCTCCTATGAGATCACCAACACCAAGCTCAGATAACATATCAGCAACTTCATCACCTTCGGTAACACCAAGCTCACAATCCACACCACAAAGTTCAACCCGTCATCCACTATTGAAGACTAGGATGAGACACCACCAAGAAAATTTAGATCTTTGGCTAATATTTATGTATCTTGTCAACTTGCTCTTACTGTTTCAGATCCTATAACCTATGAAGAAGCAGCAAAAAAAGAAGAATGGAGGAGAGCAATGATGGAGGAATTGACATCAATTGAAAGGAATGGAACATGGGAGATGATGGACTTACCAGAAGGCAAAAATACAATTGGCTTGAAGTGGATTTACAGGACAAAAATTGGTGCAGATGGAAGCATACAAAGACACAAAGATGGACTTGTAACGAAAGGATATGCGCAGCAATATGGTGTTGATTTTGAAGAAACTTTCTCTCCAGTAGCTCGATTTGAGACGATGAGGACAGTTCTCGCATTGGCTACAGAATTATAATGGCGAGTCTGCCAATTTGATGTTAAGTCGGCATTCTTGAATGGAAAGTTACAAGAGGAAGTTTATGAAACTCAATCAGAAGTCTTTTTGATGGATGACAAAGAAACAAAAGTGTACATATTAAAAAAGGCATTATACGGCTTGATGTAGGCTCCCCGGGCATGGTGCAGTAAAATTGATGGATATTTCCAGCAAAACGGAATCATGAGAAGTGAGAATGAGCCCACCTTGTATGTGAAAGGGGAGGTAAAAATGATTTCAATCATAGTTTGTCTTTACGTTGATGATATCATTTATACAAGTTCTTCTAATTCTCTCTTGGCTGAATTTAATTCACATATGAAGAATAAATTTGAGTTGTCAGATATGGGATTATTCCATTATTTCCTAGTGAATTTTAGCAAGTTGAAGATGGGATTTTTATCACTCAAAGGAAATATGCTATGGATTTGCTCAAGAAATTTGGCATGCTTAATTGTAAGCCAACAACTACACCTATGAATGTCAATGAAAAATTGCAGCGAGAAGATGGAACAAAGAAGATTGATGCCAAGAAGCTCATAAGTTTGATAGGAGGCTTAATTTATTTAACCCACACTAGACCCGACATTGCTTTTTCTGTCAGTTTAATTTCCAGGTTTATGCAACATCCATCAACAATTCATTTTGGAGCAGTGAAGAGGGTCCTTTGCTACATTGCTGGTACCATGGATTATGGGATTTGGCACTCAAAAGCCTCAAATTTCAGGTTGTGTGGGTGTTAGAATCCGAGACATATATAAGCTGTGGAAAATAAAAATTTTGTCTAAAAATTCCACCAAGATCCATGCAATACGATAAAGCCAATTAGAGAAGACATGTTTACCTCGTTAATTTGTAGCACAAATTGTAAGGATGCTACTGAGCTCAAATCTTAGGTGCTACAATTCGCGAACGATTTCTACCGGTATTCACATAAACGATCAGCCTAACAGGATTGATGTGCTTGCACCTGTTCAGAGTACACTCTCCAAGATATAGCAGTTTTTCTCTTCCTCGATTTTGATGGCTATCAAAAACGTCTACACGGTTTTTGGACTTAATGACTATTAAATAACAGTCAGTCTGACCCTACTAAACCACTTAACCCTAGTCAATATAGGATAAGAGCTGGTCTAATTTTAAATGAATTTAAAATCAAATCTATCCAGCTCATCTAAAACATCCTTTTAAATTACAATTAATTTAACCGAACTTACAGGTAATTAATGGCCCGAAGAGAGTGCTGATATGTTTTTCACTATATCTAGGTCTGTTCAATATTGATAGTAAGCTCAAATCACATTTTTTAACTCATGATTTATAAACGGTTTTTAACAAGATATTATGCTTATCTAATTTGTGTGAATTGGTGATTCGACAAAATCTAATCCATATTATGATATTTAATCCTTTTGTCATATGATATCTCGATCAAGCATAAAGTATGGGTCACATCATCTTTATATACAGTGACGAAAGTAGAAAAATGATCGAGCAGGGGCACCATTTATATATAATTATTAAAATTTAAATGTATTTGTAAATATATTCAAAAAAATTCATAATATTTTAAGTTAAAATTTAATAGAAATTACAATAAAATAGTTCATTATACATATTCGTAGTACTACAATTAAGATTTATTAACTGTTAAACTGCTAATAGTACCAAGATGGTCGAGTTGTAATGTTCTTCAGGTTATAAAGGGGCTAAATCCATCCTACAAGTTTTCATATTTTGAAAATGTTGAATAATTACTTTATTATCAATGTTTTTAAAAATATCTTTCTTGACATAACACACTAAACAAAATTTGGCTATTATTTATAATCGCAATGCGGTTTTAAATTAAACGTGAATATACAATTATGGCATACATTAAGATTGCATTAGAAATTGGAAAAATAAAAAAACAAGTGCCAAAAAAATTTAATTGGTGTTTCGTGTCATTGAATATCATTATTTATACGTGTTGTAACTCTAAAAAAAGTTTATATTTGCATTTCCTTAATCTTACTTTTTTTTGAAAGATAATCTTACTTAAAAATTAAAATAAATAAAAAAGTTTTAACCTTGATTGTTAAGATAAAGGATATTTATTTTAGATAAATTGAGTAAAAGTAGATTATTTTAGTGGATTAGATATTGGAAAAATAGTTTATGTGTACATTTCAAATTGAAATTTATGAAGAAAGATTTTAGAACTTGATTTATAAAAATTAAAACCAAATAAGCTTACAATAATTCACCGTCCAAAATCAGCCTACTCATTCTAATCATCGAACATCACCGGTTTTCAATCCCAAAAGCTAAGCGAAACGCCACCCAATTGAACCGGTCTCACTTCCTCCATTGTCCTCGTGTCTTCCCATCAACACACTCACACGAAACCCAACAGTACAACTACATCACACCCCAATCTCTCCTCTCCTCCTTCTATTCCTCTTCAATTTCTTCTCTATAAATCACAACACAAACACTTACTCATCATCAAATCCACGTATCATATTCAAATCTAACCAAAAAAGGGGGAAATAATAAACACAAAACTCTCTCGTCCTTAACCTTCCTCTCTTAGTACCAGACTACCAGGGTCTAGTAGCTGCAAACTCTGGTGGGACCCCATACTATATATGGGGTTCCATCGGCGGAAAGGGGGTCACTGGACCATACCAAACCCCCATGATCCGTCACTGCATATGTGCATGTCTTATCAGACATAAATTGACTTATTGGCTAATATTAGAACTATCCACAAGTTAACAACGTGAAAAATGGTTCAAACAATCAATATCAAGGCTTAATTCCTTGCTTATAAGTCCAGTAGAACAGGAGAAGGATATATCAGTTTGTTTGACGAACACACATTGTAGAACACTAAACAGAGCCCCACTTTTTGTCTTATAAGCACTATATATCAGCTCTGAAGTTTCTCTTTGATATGTTGCATTTTAGGCATATTTTATGTTTCCTTTGCATTATAAATTATGGTTATTCGTATCTTTTTACGTTATGTTTGCTTCTTTGGTGGTTTAGGTGGAAGGATGGTGAAATAGGTGAGATTGGAGCCATTTTGGAGCATTTCCAGCTTGAATTGCATTACGACATGGCCATGTCGTAGTGGCCGCGAAGAATGGGCTGGACTTATTTGCGTTGGGCAGCGTGCTTTCACTATTAGGCTTCGAGATTTGAGCCTCTAGGACGTGTCTAAAGGCTGTGGGCTCCGTTTTACTGCTGGAACAATCATAATTACATTAATATTTAATTTATTAATATTATTTACATTAGGATTAGGTTTAGAAAGAGAGCACATATAAATGAGATAATTACATTGTAGCCTCCAATGTCCAGCTTTCCTTACATTCTTACTTCATGGGGCATTTTTTTCTTAATTTTGAACCATCAATTTACAATTCATACGACACTTATTCTTGGTCCATACTAACTAAAGTTCTATTTAGTCCTCAATTTTTTTTCCTTCTCATTTAGTAAAGTTGTTTTCTCTCTCTTCCCCTCTCACTCCCTCCTTCCTTCCCTCCCTCATCTTTGCCATCTCCGCCCCCTCTCCCTCCATCTCTGCCTCTTCTCTATCCTGTCCCTTCCATTTGACTTTCTCCATCACGTTGGGCTGCTCTGATCTGCCTTCATCCACCTCGGATCTTCGTTGCTCCTGGAGCTTCGTCGTGGTGTCGTTGTTGGTTGGGAACGAGTGGGGGCCAGATAGGGTCGCTTGTGGTAGCGGCCATATCTGGTCATTGGAGCGGTAGGTAGAGTGTCTGAAACCCTAGTTGCCTGCCATTTCTTTTTTTTTTTCTTTTGATAAAATATTTTTTAAATATTAACAATTTTTTTAAAAAAAATTTAGAAATATCTAAGGTTACAAAATTTATTTAAATACAAAAATTTATTTAAAACATAGTTGAAGGTTTTCAAAATTAAGATATAGTTGGATGTTTTTCAAAATGGTTTACATTGAGTTAATATAAATGTTGATTAGGTTACTAAAAAAGGTTGCGTTGAAAAGGTTTATGTGAAGTTTATGTAAAGTTTATATGAAGTTGATATAAAGTTGATATAATGTTTTTATTAAGTTTTCAAAGTTTTTTTAAGATTTTCCAAAAAGAGTTTTTTAAGTGTTTTAAAAGTTTATAATGAGTTTATATTAAGTTTATTAAATTATTTAAGATGTAAGATTTGTTTACAAATTTAGAAAAGTTTATATTAAGTTTATATGAAATTAATAAAATTTATATAAAATTAATAAAGTTTATATAAGTTTTTTTATAAAGTTTATATGATGTTTATATAAACAGGGACTGAAAACATTTGTAGAGTTGGTTTTAGGTTTATTCTAAAAAAATTTATGTTGAGTTTATATAGATTTGATATTAGAATGATTTTAATTTTTTTAAAAAAATTGCAGAGTTGTTTTTAGGTTGATTTTAAAAAAAATTATGTAGAGTTTATATTAGGTTGATTTTAAGGTTTTTAAAAACATTTGTAGAGTTTATTTTAGGTTGATTTTACAAAATGGAGTAATTTAAAAAACAAAAAATGACTACAATGAAAAAAAATACAAGGACTAAAATGAAAAAAATTAAAAACTAATTATAGTAAAAAAAATTAAGAAAAATGATCTTTTGTAATATGAGATATAAGAAAAATAGGCTGTGCAGTATGATGTAAGAAAAAATGAAATATGATGTGAGAAGAAAATAAATAAGCAATTTATTTGTAACTAAATGTCTAAATGGAGGTACTTTTGTAACTTGCCCCATATAAATATTCTTAAAACTTATTGTTTCACAGGTTTTACATTACCCTAAGAGGGGAGCACGCGCCAAAACTTTACTCATTCATATTTTACAGGTTTTTTCTTATTATGAGAAGCTAAACAATTCTTTAGTCGAAGTATTTTCAATGTTCAATCTTATTATGTTGTGAGACTATTGTTTTAATTGTTATTAAGTGATTTGAGTATTTATTCAGTTTTTATGTCTTAGTTCCTTTATTATTATTTCTGTTGGTTGATTGATAAAAGCTTGTTGATTGATTGACTGAAATAATATAATGTTATTTAGAATTGATAGTGCGTCACATTAGTCCTAATCAAGGTAACGAATAGCGTGAATTTACGTGTTGGACATTGTTCATTGTTATGGAACTGAATACTATAGTTTAAATGATTTATGGTGTTATCGACTTCACTGGCTATGATAGGCGTCTCTTTGGTTCTTACTGCTGCCATAGATTAAATCCTGTCAGGGGGTCTCGGGGCTTGTCTAGTGGTTAGGGAAATAGTCTACAGGGCGTCTCAGGGCTATCGATTAAGTAAGAAAAGATTTATTAATTAAGTGTGTCACTGTTAACTATAACACTGTTTATTCGAATGCTTGATATTTAGTTTTCTTTCTTGTGATCAACTAAAAGGATAGAACTGAGAAGTACCTTGCCTAGACTATATTATTATTAATTTTCTGTTAACTGCATTTCAATTCTATTTACTTTGATTTACTATTTCTGTCTGTTTTGATATTTAATCTTCGTTATCTGCATTTCTTGTTTATTCTTTATTTTGCTTTTCTTGTTTTCGACAAATAAATAAACTTTACTAATCTCTGTAAATTCGACCATGCTCACTGCTATATACAGAATCATTATTTTTTTAGTAGCAATTAATTTTTTGGTTGGACACCCATCACCCTTGAGTAAGAAATAGAGAGAATTTCGTTCAAACAATCAAACCATTTAAGGGGAATATGACTTTGCCTCTTACACGTTCTTAACTCAGACCAATTAAACTTCTAATAAACGGTTGTTGACTTGAGCATTATAAAAGCAAATGAAAATGAGAGCATCACATTAAAAGATAGCAATAATTCTTCATTGTTAGTTCAAATAAAGAAGCAACAACAACATGCTAAGTCGCAAATCGCCCACTCAACTCCTTCTTTGCTGGATTCTTCTGACGATAATCATCTTCATTGAATTACGAGGTATGCGTATATATATACACAGTGGCGGAGCCGCTGTGGGACAAGCAGGTGCTCCAGCACCTGCTTCTACCAGAGGAGTGCCATAGGATCACCCCCTCCGGCGTAGCTCTGCCCCTAGCATAACCTAGCACTTGTTGCTAGGTTCATGGAGGACTCGATGGTAGGACATGGAAGACCTGTCCTGTTTTTTTTTTTTTTAATTTGAAACCATAAGACGAAATGATGTTGTTTTACCCTATGGTTTCAAAAAAAAATACTAATGGAGCGAAATGGCCCTGTTTCGCTCCATTGGTTTTAAAAAAGTAAAATATTAAGAGACTAAGGCAAAACGCTTAATTCCCAATCTGTTTTGTTTGTCGATAGAAGCCTTCACAACTCCTCTCTCCATTATTTTCTCTTCATTGCGCCTCCATTGCTCCAACTCCACTCCGCCGCCACCCGCAAGTCCTTCGTCCACGCTGTGCAGCCACGTCGCTTCCTTCTTTGCCGACCGCTGCACCTAGGAAGTCCATTTCCCTCTTTCTTTTACAATTTCAGTCCTAATTTGGGTTAGAGACTTAGAGATTGTTGAATGGATTAAAGAAAATTCCGTTAGTATTGTTGGATTGTGTTTAAATTATGAGACAAATGAAGTGTTGGATTGTTGAATTTATGCTTAGATGATGTAAATTTTGTTTGAACTTTGAATGCCTTCGAATTTGTTAGATGCTTTGCTAGGTGAATTGATTAGGATTGCTGCCTTGTTAGACTTAAATTTGTTAATTGTTGTTAATAATATATATATATATATATATATATATATATATATATATATATTTTGCCCTACACATTGTAAGCCAGATTCTGGCTAAGCAGTTTCAGCAACTGCTTAACCAGAATTCTGGCTCCGCCGTTGTATATACAAAATTTCTATCTAAATATAGTGGAACTTTACATGTAATTCCGACAAATTTTTAGACAATGATACAAGTAGTCTTCAAATTAAGTTAAAAGATTACATGATTGGTGAATTTATGTTTTTCAACTGTAATTGTGAGAATAGAAACTTTGTTAATTCTAGAATTGATTGGTATAGATGCCCACTTACAATTTTTTCTTAGAGACAACTGCAGATTTTCTATGGCAAGTTTTCTTCGTTTTCCTGTGTCGTAGCCTCCACTTAGTCGATTAGATGAATAAAATTCACCATTGATCAGAAAAAAGCTGTGGTGTGGTGGTTTCTGCAGAAGTAGAAGTGGTGGTTGGTAAAGCAGGAGGCAGTGGACAACGCAAAATCGGAGTGCAATCACATCGCTCGCCCACAGCTCCATCTGCCAGCCGCCAGAATCACCCAACCGGAAGGACCAGGGAACATATTTATGCATTAATCCCTCAGAGGCAACGAATGTGCAATGTTGGACCTTTTTCAATTTATAGTCGATGTTCGCCACGTTCTTTTTTTTTTATGGAAAAAATGGGAGGTGAGAGCGACTAATAGGTAGCATATCCATATTAAGCGTGACTATGCAGACTTAAACTCTCCCCCAGAATGTTCTGAGAGCCAGCTGGCAAAAGAAAAAAGAATCTTATCAGTGGGTTATTGATATCAAGGTTCAAAGATTAAACAACCTTAGTTGTCGTCGTTGAAATATTGCTTTTAATGACCAAACAACAAGGTAAACAATGACGACCACTGTCGTTGTTGTTATTAAACTTAAAATATTACGAAAATTGTCTAGAAGAACAAAATAACAAATTGACGATTATTAAAAATCAAATTTTTGAAAATATTATTTAATACATCATGTCTCTTCACGATCTTACTTTAGATTCATCTACTGCTCTAAGTTCATAAGCTCTCACATTTTTTTTAAAAAACGTATAAGTGGTTTAAGAAAAAAAATACTTATAAGTGACTATTAATCTCAATTACTAGACAATTTAAGAATATAACACTACAATAATGATTAAGTAAATTATATATATATAAAAAAGTGAGAGTGATAAAGTTTTCAAATATAATATTTTATGAAAAAAAACTCCTTGAATGATAAATTTTTTTTTATTAAGATAATTAATGGGAAAAGGGTGTTGTGTCTCTCCTCTGATAAAATTCAGAAAGAATTCCTACCATCCAATCATATCATACCATTTTAAGGGTTCATGCATACTTTATTTTACAAGGAGCATGGAGATTTACAAGGTACTGAAAGAGCCATAACATTTCAGTTCAAAAAGAAAGACCCATAACATTACGTTCAAAAAAAAAAAGAAATTAAGATCCATAACATTCACATAATTAGGGCTCATTTGGTAGACAACATATGGTATATAGCATATAATATATTTTAATAATTGAAAAAAATAAATACATTTTTTAATAAAATTAATTATATAAAATATATTATATACCTTCTTAAATATGTTATATGCTATCCATACCAAATAAGTCCTTTAGTCTTTTTCTTTTTCTTTTTTGAAATCATATTCACATAAGTCTTAATAAAGCATCTCGGTGGTAGGTTTACGTATTAATATCAAACCATTATGAGGTCGACGATTTTACGTCAAACCTGTTCTTATTTTCATTGACTCAGCTGACTTGAGTACTATAAAATTAGTGCAAACCCTAAATGCATCATATCCAAAGAGAGTCATCAATAGTTTAATTAGTCGTTTGTTCAAATAAAGAAGCAGCAACAGAATGCTAAGCAAATCCCCAACTCGAATCCTTCTCTGCTGGATTCTTTTGATAACAATCCTATTCATCAAATTACGAGGTATATATCTATGCAAACTGGCACTGCAGGCAAGTCAGTACAACACACACACATATACAGTGCCTGCTCTGCCATAGGGCGGCCTCCAATTTAGGAGGACCCCAACTTTTGAAAAAATTATATCATTGCTCCTATATCTTTTTATTCTATAAAAATATCAAATAAGTGATTTGTTTTCCAAAAAGTATTTTGTATATATTTATGTATGTCCTATACATAATTCTGAATATAATACATTTCTATTGTAGACACTTTAAATGTTCATTATATACGTTAGAATCTGGCTTTTTTTTAAAGAAATTTTGTTCAGGATGTTCTTTTGCAGTTGTTAGTTATCATTTGTGTAAGAATATTCTTCTTTTTACTTTTTGTTTTATTAAGTTAATTTAATTTAATTTTGTATTTTATATTTTTTGTATTTCTCATAAATGAAATATATTCATGAATTTTTCATAATGATGATTCATTTTAAAATTTATAATTTTTTGAAGAGGGCCTCATGTATTATCTCGTTTAAGAAATCAATTATGACCGAGACAACTTTGTATATATAGGGTGTGTTTATTTGGGTAAATTTTTCTAACCCAAACAAACACAATTATGATCTCTCTCTCTCCCTATATATATACACACACGAACGCACGCGTACACACACAGAGACGCACACACATGCACAATGTCGATGGGAAACGGGCTCATGATGCAACCACCTCTATTAAATTTGACTGTTTTCACCATAATTCATCGTATAACATAGTATTTGGTATAAATAAATTCCTTAAAATTTTATGGTATTTATTTACAAATTCACTTTCTGATGTTTCGTATGTTTTTTCAAAAAACTCAAATTCAAGAATTACAAATGAAAGAATTGAAAGTAAGGTAAGATTGTTTATTTGCAAATTGAAGCTAAATACGTGTAATTTGCAAATAAATTTTATATCATTTTTCTTTTAGACAATTTTAACCATGTTAGCTATTCTTATTGACAAAATTATCATGTTCTCTTCGCAACACCTATAGACATGTTCTCTATCTCTCTCCCCCTCAGTCTCTCTCTGCCTCCCTCTCTCTCTCTCTCTCTCTCTCTCTCCCCTATCCCTCCTTCCCTCTCTCCCTCCCTCTAAAAAAAATTAATTATTTAATTTTAAATTCATATTAAATAATTAAATATTTAATCTATATTGAATAATTATTTAAATAATCAAAAACAATTGTTGTTATAATATTGTTGTCATAATTTTATTTAGTATTATAAATGTAAGGGTATTTTAGTCACAATGTATAAATAATTTTAATTTCTAAATCATACCTAACAAGGAATTTATTTACAAATGATAGAATTAAAATTCTAGTTTATATTATATCAAAGAGTTTATTTTATTTGTAAATTCAATTCCTTATAAATTTTATTCCATTTCATTTACAAATGAAATGAAATCTATATTTATTTCATACCAAATACACCATAAGTTAATATAAAAGGCGGGTTTTAGCATTAATTGTTAGCGTTTGCTCTACTGCTCTGGTAGTTAATTTCTTGATAAGACACTCACGACTGCTAATGCAATGATAAAAGACATCTTTAGAGTTGAAAGATTATATGATTGGTAAATTCAAAATTTCACTGTGCTGCAGGTGAAGCAGGAGGCATTGGACAAAGCGAAATCCGTGTGCCTGGAAGTGTCTCGCACCCGGCTCGGCAATATAGATATCATCCGCCGCCCAGCCCCACACCTCCGTCTACCAGCTGCCAGAACCCCCCACCCCGCCCCCAAACCAGAAAAAGACACTAGCAGTTTAGTAGTGCGAGACTTTCTTGTAAGAGCCTATGATGCAGGTCCCTTCCTACTGGGAATGGTATGCTTTATTATAGTAAATAATATGTTACTTCCGGATAGCTAAACTCGATAGCAGCCTATGCTCTTATGGCATCAGTCTTATATGTTCTATAAATCAGATCTGTGGGCAGTCAGCCTTTCCTTTGTCCCCCTTGCTTGCATCCTTTCCTCTCTTTATTAATGAAGAAGATATAGATGTCAAAGTCATTTTAATATATTTTTTTAGATCAAGATTTTAATCGTATTTTGGATTTCTCATGTATTGGGACTCTAATTTCCCAAACTATGTACTTGCTACTACAAC
>CAODLS010967095.1:0-11096 GCA_948243855.1 Flueggea neowawraea | reverse complement strand
ATCAAGATGGGAGAGCTCAAGAAACTGGTTGAAGAAGGTAAAATAAAGTACATAGGTCTATCTGAGGCATCTGCATCAACAATCAGGCGAGCTCATGCTGTTCACCCAATAACAGCTGTGCAGTTGGAGTGGTCATTGTGGTCAAGGGATGTGGAGGAAGAGATTGTTCCTACTTGCAGGTGAAGCATTAAGATCAATTGTCAATGGAGCTAAAATAAATGACCTCATAATTGATGACAGATCCGCATTGCAATATGTTTCTTATCCCTCTTTTGTTTTATCAGAGAACTTGGCATTGGAATTGTTGCCTACAGTCCTCTGGGGCGAGGATTTCTATCATCAGGGCCCAAGATGGTTGAAAACTTACAGGAAGGCGATTTTCGTAAGGTTTGTAGTTTGCATTATGATGTCTAATTTTGACCAGATTGCTTCTTTGTTAGCTTAACAAATTGTCTGGGTTATGATTGATTTTGGAATTCTCTAGAAGTCAGTAATATCATCAAATTATTTCATTGATGTTCCATGATGGCTTAGATAGTGATTACCTTACAAAATTATAAAGCTCTCTCCTTTTCTGTCCGTTGAGTTAGCAATTTGAATTCCGTATCATGGCTAGAGGTACATGACTCTGCTGTATAATAATATTTGATTCGTATCACAGATCACCAATGTCTTTTTGGTCTCAACAAATGGGGGAACCTTTGATTAACTAAAACTTCATTTTAGCTTTAAAATGTATGCCGGCTTTTACCAGTATTTCTAATGTAATCATGCTTTATCTAGATTTCTAGTCAAACCTTTTTTTTTAATGTTACAATTTCTTATATGCTATGAGACTTCATCATTGTAGTTCAATATTTTCTGTATTTTCACCAAAAAGTGAAGAGCTGCTTTCATTTCATTTCAAATACGTGGCTTTACATTAAGTTTTGTCCCCCTGCCTTGATGCCGACAGCAGCTGTGTTTCCCCTATCTTGATTTCTCATTCAATTTTTCCTTTAATATTTTTTGATATCTATTTTCTTGAGTGCTTATCAAGTAGGAAGCATAAATAGACATTTGGATGTGGCAGAACTATGTCACTAGTACATATTGTGTGAACTTTGACATTGGTTAGTTGTTGATAAGTTGCCTTTCCTACTGCTAAATTGAGTGTTTCAAATATCATAGATTTTGCCAAGGTTCCAACCCGAAAACTTGGAGCACAACAAAAAGCTCTTTGAACGGGTCAATGAAATTGCCGGCAGGAAGCAGTGCACGCCGTCGCAGCTAGCATTAGCTTGGGTCCATCACCAGGGAGATGATGTATGTCCTATTCCTGGAACCACCAAGATTGAAAACTTCAACCAGAACGTTGGCGCTTTATCTGTAAAGCTAACACCAGAAGAAATGGCTGAACTTGAAGCCATAGCCTCAGCAGATGCCGTGAAGGGTGATAGATATGGTACCGCCTCATTCACTTACAAGGAATCCGACACTCCACCATTGTCTTCATGGAAAGCTCCATGAAGGCATGTCTTTCACAACATGTATCTCTTTTTATGTCTTTCACAACATGTATCTCTTTTTCTATCTTACTTGTGTGTTTATGGCTGCCTTTGCAGCAATGAGAAGAATAATTTCTGTTATCCGGTTTTTACAAATATTTATGAAATGATTGTGTTTGCTAATTGAATTCTCCTATTATGGAACTTGTATCATGCTCATAATTTTATAACATCTACACATCACGCAAAATAATGATTATGGCTGGAAAATAGATTTTGCATAAATGGTTTTTGGAAGATGATATTGGATTAGTACGTGGGAGTTCTTCCTTGCTGCAATATTCAATTTATGGTTAACTTGATTCCATGCTATATTTTGTCCCCGCAACTAAGTTGTACGAGTATGTATAACAATTTTAGACTCTAGTTAGAGATTTGAGTGATGCCACAGGTGCATGTGTATTTCTTTTTATTTTGTTAAAAAATGGGTGGAATAAAAATTCATTGTAAAACTATCAATAATCTTATATAATTCCAATACTTTAGGGATTATTGCATGGAGTTAGAAACATACACTCCCTATTGAAGGACATGTTCATCTTTTAGGAATCTTGTAATATTCTAAAACATTAAGTCCATTTTGCTTTTACTACCAAATTAGTTTTATCTTTGGACGTTCGAAATATTATAAATTTATTTTATTTTCTTATAAATATTTAAGACTATAATAAAAAAATTGTCTCAAATTTTAAAAATATAAAAATTACATGAATATAAATATTATCATATAATTGCAAAAAAAATATCATATATATATATATATGTTACTTCTAAAGTTTTATAAGATTTATTTTCATAGTTGTTTATTTTCTTAATGGGAAGTGAATATTGACCAAAATATTGAATATCTTAATCGAAAATGACACATGTAATCCAATTTGAATGTTGTTGAGTTAGGTTTTGATGATGATGAATGTAAAATATCTATAAAAAAATTGCAAAGTTACAGACTTGCTCATATTTGACAATAAAGCATCTTGTTGATTCATCAAAGCACGTTGATGAAGAATAAAACACCTTAATAATCATCAAAGCACGTTTATGCATGCAAAATTGGCATTTGAGCAAGTAGAGGAACAAACAAGGCACTAAAATATGCATAAGAGGATTTCTGGAAATTGATTTTGCTGATCTACGCACATAGAGAATTCTATAACGCATGTAGTCGAGGTCTGGATCTATGAGAAGTTTTCATGAGTGACCAAGGCATGTTGAAGGATGAACAAGGTGCGTAGATAAACTAAAGGTGCAAACTTTGATGAGACGCTATATGCATGTTGACAATCAGTAATGCACGTAGACGAGCTACAGATGAGGACAAAGTTATAACGCTCCTCGGGAATTCAAATTTGAATATTCTCTAGCATACTGATTGGAAAATCAAAGGTGCAATCTTGAGAATTCGACAAAGCGCTTAAACAAAATGGCAAAGCACGTTGATGGTGTCTGGACAAAAGTGCATATTTTGGAACTAAGAACAATGCACCCAGATCACTCATCAAGGCATGCTGAACGATCTATCAAGGCATACTAATGAAAGGTGTTTTTCAACTAGAAGCACTGCAAATTCAACAAGGCACGCAGATGATCAACAACGCACTTTGATCTCTGGCGATGTATCTAAAGAATGCATGTTGAAGGCTGTAACATACGTTGATGACAGTTAAAACAAAATTTTATATTATCTCACAACGACTACTTTGAGGCTTCCAACAACTATATTTTTACAAGTGAATATAAATAGATGTCTCCAACATCAGAAGAATAGAGAGAAACCTTGGCTAAACTTTGCTATCTTTATTTCTCTCCTTCCATCATTTATACCCATTTGAGCTATTCACTTTCAAACACATTTGGGTTTGGGCTAAGCTTTAAAATTGTGTTTTGGGAACACATTTGTAACAATCAAAATATTTGATTGAGGGTAGATATGTTTCCTTGTGCCTTAGAAAAACAAGAGTGATTGCTAGTGAGCCTTAGAAAACTAGAGGTATAGGTTTTCTAGTTTCTTACCTACAAAAACTCGAGGTTTGGTTTACTTGTGTTGTCCTAAAAACAAGTGGTTTTGGTTTTCTAATTGAGCCCGCAAAAACTAGGGATAAAGTTTTCTTGTTGAGCCCACAAAAACAAGGTGTAACGGTTTGCTTGTTGAGTCCGCAAAAACAAGTGTGTTGTAAATGGTTTTCCTCCACCTAGAAGTGAGAAAGTTAATGGATTGAAACTCTTGAGAGGATTCTCAAGGAGTAAACGTATGTCAAGGAGGACCGAACCATTATAAATTGGGTTTGTGCTCTCTTCCCCTACTCTCTCTCACTTACTTTGCATTTGCATTTGATTTATATTGTTGTATATGGATTGAATCTTTGGTTTTAAGTTGCTTCCGCATTTAACTTTGATTTTAGTTGATAAGAATTTTGTTATTGGTTTTAGTTTACAAAAGATTTTCAACAAATTTTTTAATTTGCTAAAAATCCAATTCACCCCATCTTGAATTGCCATTTTATATTGGGACTGAAGTTTTTCAATTGGTATCAGACTTATGCTCTTGATATTTATTTTTGGTTTAATATCCAAAGAGTGAAAGATTCCAAAAATGGCATTCATTTATGATATTTCAAGATATGAAGATGTAGTTATTGATATAGCTCTTTTCTTTGATAACAGTGATTATATTTACTAGAAAGCAAGGAAAAGGAAAGGAAAGCAAGTATGTGATTATATTTACTGGAAAACAAGGAAAAGGGAAAGAAAGCAAGTGTGGTAACACATTCTTGACATTTGAGTTTATTTCATTTTTCTACAATTTTGATCATTTGCTGTGATTTATTGCATATTTGAATTATGTGCATCACATGTTTTTCAATTAGAATACATTATGTTTTTGTTTAGCAAAGAGGGAGATATATTTTTTACTACTATGCATATTTTGAAACAAAAAAGGGGGAGTTTTAATTACACAGTCATTTAAAAAAAAATACATTTGCTTAAAGGAGGTTATATTTATGCTTATTGATTCCTCTGATTGACTGATGAGAATGTTGATTTTTCATGTCCTTTTTGATGATACAAAAATAGGGATAAGTGTACATGAATTTGGTTAAATGTTTTATCATTTGCAATTTGTATTATTGTTGCTTTGAACATCATTTTGAACTAACCAAGTGACAAGGAAAGAAATTCTTGATCAAATTGTTTGTCATTGATAATTAGATATTCAAATTCATGTATATTTTGTCATCATCAAACAGGGGGAGATTGTTGAGTTAGGTTTTGATGATGATGAATGCAAAAATTCCATGAAAGAATTGCAAAGTTACATACTTGACGATATTTGGCAATAAAGCACCTTGTTGATTCATCAAAGCACCTTAATAATCATCAAAGCACATTAATGCATGCAAAATTGGCATATGCACACGCAGAGGAACAAACAAGGCACGAAGATATGCATCGGAGGCTTTCTGGAAATTGATTTCGCTAATCTACGCACTTAGAGAATTATATAACGCACGTAGTTGAGGTCTAGATCTACGAAAAGCTTTCATGAATGACCAAGGCACGTTGAATGATGAACAAGGCACATATATGAACTAAAGGTGCAAACTTTGATGAGACATTCTACGCACGTTGACAATCAGTAATTCACGTAGACGAGCTGCAAATGAGAAAAAAGTCATAACGCTCCTCGAGAATTCAAATTTGAATATTCTCTGACATGCTAACATGGAAAATCAAAGGTGCAATCTTGAGATTCGACAAAGCGCGTAAACAAAATGACAAAGCATGTCGATGGTGTCTAGATAAAAATGTATATTCTGGAACTAAGAACAATGCGTGCATATCACTCATCAATGCATGCAAATGAATGTCAAGGCACGATAATGAAACGTGTTTTTCAACCAGAAGCACTGCAAATTCAACAAGGCATGCAGATGATCAACAATGCACTTTGATCTCTGATGATGTATCTGAAGAATGCACGTTGAAGGTAGTAACGTACGTTGATGACAATGGCATCAATTAAAATATAATTTTCTATTCTCTCACAACGACTACTTTGAGGCTTCCAATGGCTATATTCTTACAAGTGAATATAAAAAAATGTTTCCAACATGAGAAGAGCAGAGAGAAATCTTGGCTAAACTTTGTTATCTTTATTTCTCTCATTCCCTCATTTATACCCATTTGAGCTATTTCGTTTCAAACAAATTTGGGTTTGGGCTGAGCTTTAAATCTGTGTTTTAGGATCACATTTGTAACAATCAAAGTATTTGATTGAGGGTAGATAAATTTCCTTATTGTGCCTTAGAAAAATAAAAGTGGTTGCTAGTAGCCTTAGAAAACTAGAGGTGTAGGTTTTCTTGTTTGTTACTTGCAAAAACTAGAGGGTTGGTTTGCTTGTTTCGTACTGAAAACAAGTGGTTTCGGTTTTCTAGTTCAACACGCAAAAAAATATGGATACAGTTTTCTTGTTGAGCCCATAAAAATAAGGTGTAACAATTTGCTTATTGAGCCCGCAAAAATAAGTGTGTTGTAAACGGTTTCCCTCCACCCGGAAGTGAGGAAGTTAGTGGATTGAAACTCTTGATAGGATTCTCAAAGAGTGGACGTAGGTCAAAGAGAACTAAACCACTATAAATTAGATTTGTGCTCTCTTCCCTTATTCTCTCTCACTTACTTTGTATTTGCATTTGATTTATATTGTTGTGTGTGGATTGGATATTTGGTTTTAAATTGCTTCCGCATTTAACTTTGATTTTAGTTTATAAGAACTTTGTTATTGGTTTTAGTTTGCAAAAGATTTTTAACAAAATTTTTAACTTGCTAAAAATCCAATTCACCCTCTATTGGATTGTCATTGTATATTGGGACCAAAGTTTTTCAAATGCCATGTCATGACCCGTTTTCAGACCATGACCGATGTACGAGACGAACCGTCTAAGAGAGCCCGACCCATTTCATACAAGCCTCAAAGATTCAGAGATACTACCCGGTTAAACGTTTTAAAACATTTATTTGAAACATATAATAAAACAGGTTTATCATATATCAAAATATATGTATATAAAAACATATGTAAGTATAAGTATACAAAATAAATGTATAAATACTGAAAACAAAATCTAGGCAACTCAGTAACCCGATAACATTTCGGTGCAGAGCTCTATCAAAAACAAACGAAGCCTGAACAAAAGGGCGTCACTAACCAAAAACGCCTCACTCGTATCCTAGATGCGGTGTAGTTGCCAAGGACAAAACTATGTCAACCTAGAGAACAAAGATCAAAGTAGACAGAAAGCAAAGATGGGGTTAGAACCCAGTGAGGGATAGCACTCCAGATTGCCTCATACGTGCCTCACAAAGACTAGTTTGAAAACTGTTAGAAAATAACACATGCAAGTATAATAAAGTATACATACATATACACGCTACATAAGTAGTAGTGTCCCAAAATCATTTTGAAAATGATTTCATACAAAGCACACAACACACAAGAAAAATATCGTATTTTAATATTAATTTCAAAACCAGAGTTGTATTATCAAACATATAGGACCAAAGTAGACAGGCTGTGGACTGTGCCAACAACTAGAACAAAGATAATCATGGACTCCACCACTGATCAATAACAAATAATGAGTTTGGCGTCCCGAACACATGGCTACCACCATCCCTAGTAGCTGGGATCTATCAAAACATTGGTATACCAAATGCTACGTAACCCGTTGCATAAGTGTTCCATATCAAAGCAAAGCCATACTACATAAGTATGAAATCATAGGCATGCAAATTCAGAATTCAAAACGGAGGGAATATATATATATATATATATATATATATATTGCAAAAACAAGGGTGAATATTAATTCACATAATCCATTTATTATTGTATGCAATCCTCGAATTAGTCAAATTACAGAGTACGTATGAACACAACAAAAATGAATATAGTTTCGAGACACAACCTATGTGTCTGAAGCTGTCATTCACTCACCTGGATGTCCTAGCTGACAATCCAATCAAGCGCCACTAGTTGGTGGCAATTGGTGTTGGCACGGGCACGAAACTAAAACAAATATCAGATACAAAGCATATCAAAGTCAAATCAAAGTATGATGATAGTACTGTGGTTGTACCAAAATGCGTGCACATACATATACAAGTTCAATTACTCAAACAACGCCCAAAAACCCATTACGGTTAAAGATCTCACGCTTTAGACACAAAAATCGGGATTTACGTAAAATTATGATTTGCCCCCTGAACTTTTGTAAAATTATGATTTGGTCCCTGAGTCCTCATAAAATTATAAAATAGTCCTCAAAATTTTCAAAGTTTACAATTAGGTCATCCAAATAGTTAAAATCTTCAAAAGAGCTCTCAAACTCTAAAAAATTACAAATATTCACTTAATGCCTCAAAATTACAAATGTGCAATTAATTCCTCAGAATTACAAATCTAACCCACAGTTTTTCAAAATTATAAATCTAGTAGTCAAGTTTTTAAAATTTCAAATCTATACTTCAACTTCCAAAAAATTACAAATCTAGTTCGAACTTTATCCATAAATTTACAAATATAAACTCAACTTTTCAAAAAATTACAAATCTAGCTTCATCTTTTCAGAAAATTACAAATTTGTATCGTGGACCAAAGTTTATTATCACAACTATTGACCTATCGATTCGGCTTACAAAAATCGAAACCAATCACACACATTGGTCAATGTCAATCTTATGAACATTAATCCATCAACAATTTCACCAAACAAACAACAAATTTGCCTAAAATTGACCAAAACCTTCCAAACCCTAACCCACTTCAAGAACTCATGAAATCTCTTGTTTCAAGGCTTGATTCTTGTTAATCTAAGTCACATTCAACTTATTCTAACGTCCTCTAACAACCATTAACTCAGAATCATGCAAAAATCAGAACCCTAAATGAATTTATTCAAAAATGAATTTCAAGAATTAAAGCATGAAAATGATGTTTAATCCATGAAATAGACGTAATCTTACCTCAGAAATTGGTTAGTGGTGATGGACAAACACTGTTGTGAAGCCTCGGATGAGTTGGGAGAGTTTAGAGTGAGAGAGGAGGTGTTAAATGAAAAATGTCGGGCTGTTGAGTGCTTTAAAGTCGATCTGTGCAAGGACAATGTATGTTGTGCTTATAGCCAACGTACTTCGTCGGGGTCAAAACCACATTCAGTCACTTTTGTTTCAAATACAACGTACGTTGCACATCAACACAACGTACGTCAAATTCCAATTTAACATATGTTGATCATCCTGCAAATTTCCAAATAACGCATGTTTTGCACTGAAGCCAACGTACGTCTTGATCCCCACAGCTTCTATACTTGGCGTCTCTTACACACGAACTCGATCCAAACCATCCCCAAGTTTCCTCAACTCCTAAAATCTCAAAAATACATCCGGCAACCAAGATCAAACATCAAATTATCATTTGAATTAAGTCGGAATAAGCGAGATATTATATATTTTCCCCCTCAAAAGAAATTCGTCCTCGAATTTCCACCAAAAGTTAAATCAAAAGCTAAAACCCTAAACCTCAAATCTAATCATAATCCAAAATCTCAATATGTAGAAATGTAGCATAATGTGAAAGCAGAATGCAACATCAAAATACAAAGACAAAGAGCAAAAGGTACCAACCTATGAATCTGCAGAGTCGAACAAATGTGGATATATCCGCCGCATCTCATCCTCGGCCTCCTAAGTGGCCTCCTCATTTGAATGATGTCTCCAAATCACTTTCACTGAGGCAATATCTTTTTTACGAAGTTTTTTGATCTACCGGTCGACAATTCTAACCGGAACCTCATTATAAGATAAGTCAGGCCAAACCTCAATTGACTGTGGTGACAGAACATGTGAAGGATCAGGGACATACTTCCTCAACAAGGATACATGAAACACTAGGTGAACAGAAGAAAACTGAGGCGGTAACACCAACTCATAAGCAAAGGCCCCAACACAGTCAATAATCTCAAATGAATCAATGTATCACGAGCACAACTTACCCTTCTTCCCAAATCTTATAACACCTTTCATTGGTGATACTTTAAGGAATACATAGTCACTAACCTCAAACTCCAAATGTTTACGCTTCAGGTCAGTGTAACTCTTTTGACAACTATGAGTAGTCTGAATTCACCGCTGAATCAATCTAACTTCCTCAGTCATCTCCAAAATAAGATCTAGGCCCAAAGGTTTTCTCCCTATCCAGCCTTGGCCCAACAAAGAGGTGATCTGCATTTCCTACCATATAAAGCCTCGTAAGGAGGCATTTCGATACTCGAATGGTATGAGTTATTATATGCAAATTCTACCACTGGCAAGTGAGAATCCAAACTCTCACCAAAATCCACAGCGCACATTTTCAACATATCCTCCAAAGTCTGAATTGTGCGCTCGGACTGACCATCGGTCTGCTGATGAAAAGCAATGCTAAAGTCCAATCGAGAACTCAAACCTTCTTGCAGCTTACGCCAAAATTGCGAAGTAAACTGAGGCCCTCTGTCAGACACTATAGAGATTGTCACTTCATGCAAATAGACAATCCTATCAATATACAACTTTGTTAGTCCTGCTGCTCCATAAGTCATCTTGATAGGTAGAAAATGTGCAGACTTGGTTAATCTATCCACGATAACCCAAATATAATCATACCCAACAGGTGTCCTCAACAATCCCACTATAAAATCCATAGTGATGCAATCCTATTTCCACTCCAGCAGGGACATCTGTTGTAACAAAACAGAAGGATATTGATGTTCAAACTTAACCTGTTGACAAATTCAGATATATCCTTCTTTATTCCCGGCTACTAGTAGGATTCTCGAAGATCCCGATACATCTTAATGTATCCCGGGTGAACAAAATATGCAGAGTTGCGACCCTCGATCATAATCTCTTTACGTAACCCACCTGAAGATGGTACGCATAATCTCAAACCAAACCAAAGGACTCCAGAGTCATCAACACTGAAGCCTGGCACCTCAGACGACTTGACTTTCTCAATTAAGCCCTGGATATCGGCATCATCCTTTTGTGCCTTACGGATCTGATCCAACAAAGCATGTCTCACCTCAACGTTACCCAACAATACCCCATCATCATGGAAGTGAAACTCAACTCCATCCTCAATCAATCTCTACTACTCCGACGCTGTCGGTCATCTCTCAATGGCAATATGGGCTAAACTACCCATCGACTTCTTGCTCAAAGCGTCGGCAACTACATTAACTTTACCAGGATGATACGATATAATGCAATCATAATTCTTAAGTAACTCCAACCATCACCTTTGCCTCAAATTTAGATCCCGCTGACCAAAGATATACTTTAAACTCTTATGATCAGTGAAGATCTCAAAACTCTCTCCATTAGAGATAGTGCCTCCAAATCTTAATTGCAAAGACTACTGCTGCCAATTCCAAATCATGAGTTGAATAGGTATGCTCATGACTCTTAAGTTTCCTTGATACATAGGCGATTATCTTATCATGCTGCATCAAT
>CAODLS010966936.1:0-10017 GCA_948243855.1 Flueggea neowawraea | reverse complement strand
GAGAAAGATTTGGTTCTTTAAGGGATTGAAATTCCTGATCTTGAAGTTGTAAATGGTGATGCCGCTGAGGATGAAGTCCCCACCTTGATTCCGATTGCTAGCAATGTGATCGGAACATCGATGTTGCTGATGAAGATGTTGGCATGCATTCGAAGGAAAGAAAAATATCCAATGGCAGTGGCAAAATGGTTAAGAAGAACAAGAATGAGAAGTCTGGTGATTGTAGCAAAAAGAAGGAAAATGACGAGATAAAGATTGTTTTACCAAATGATGCGCTATCTAGCAAATTTTTTTGGAAGTTGATATTGTTTGTTTATGATTAATCTTAGATTGTTAGATTAATTTTTTTAGATTGTTAATTGATATTTTGATTCTTTCTAATGTATATGAATAATTTTTTCAATATTTTGTACATTATGTAACCAATTTTTTTATTGAACACGTTCCGAAAACTACAAGTGTGATAGATTATTATTTTGTTTTTGTAGATTTACAAAAATTATAGACAATACCCAATTTATTGATGTTTTGTCCAAGTAACTATGGATCAATTTAGATGCGATTATGTGGCTATTCTTTAACTATGGCTGAAATCTTTGTTGAGAAATTTAACTATAAATTATTCCTTTTGACCTTACGTTACTTCCATGCCACGAGACTACCAACTCAAATGATTTGTAGTTTTGGTGGTAAAATAATGTTTAACTTTCTTAATTAGGTCAGAGTTTTCTAGACAGCTGCGAACGTTGCTCAAAAATCATGGAATTAAAATGGCACCATTCAATAGAACATCTTAGTTGGTTTGCCAATGAGCAAGGAGGAGTACAAAGAAGATATCAGGGTCTGTTGCTTGGAGAAAGCATCATAAATAATGGAATTTGGAGATCAAATTGAAATTGGGAAATGTGGAATCAATCTCAGTGGGGCAACAAGATTCAGCTTTGCTAGGGCTTTATATCAGGATTGTGATGTATACCTCCTTACTGACATTTTCAATATTATTGATGCACATAATATATTTAATGTAACATATTTTCTCTGTATTTAGAGAGGACATTAATGTATAGGACAAAATCTAAGTATTGAACATCAAAATTTAAGATTATATATTTATATTAAAAAATTATAAATAAAGACATCAATTACGTGCAAAGAACGTACAAAAAGGACTAGTCACCAAAAAAAACACACATGTACTCTTTTGTTTCTATTTTTATGCAGTAATTCATTCAAAGAAAACAGTAGACGAAGGTGATCTCAGCACATATCAAAATTTGCACCCAATTGTGTCATTATTGCAAGCAAAAGGTACATGCTACATAAGCAGCATAAGCCATTCAGTTTCATCCTTTTCACCCAATTTTTGACCCCCAAAAAAAACAGATATTAAGCTCTTGAAAACACGGATGGGTTTCTAACCCTCCAAAAAATCAAAATCTCTAACCAGACACAATATAAAGAGGCCATGGGCTCAAGTATCCTTGCTTTTTTATATTGTTAGTTGAGCAACACCACAATCAATCATATATAAATTAAATGGTAGATTTTGGAAAAAGGAAATTGATTCAGAAGACATAATGGCAAAGAGCAGCCTCTCAACTTCCTAAATGGAATTTGTGGTTTCAAAAGTACAAAGATATTTGGAGTTTTTTGGTGTAACTGCATATTAAGCTAACCTGATTGAGTAGTTATACTAATAATTTTCCCTTTTGATCTTTCAATAGAGTTTTGCATCCATAATCAGAGTGGAAAAGCTACCACGAGCTAGAAGTTCTGTCTTTGTGTTTAAGAGAATTTTTATCAAACTATGTCCCTTCCCTGTTTTTCCTAGTCTAATTAAACCAAGTCAAACTATTAAGTTGACACTGGATGTAAGGATGTATAATCATTCGAGCTCAAACCCTTGAAAAATCAATGTCATTAAATTCAAGTTTGAAACCAGAGCCTTTTGGTGAAAAATCAATTCAACAGGCAGCAACAGTGACTTTGTCAACAAATCTACTATTTTCTTTAACAAAAGTAATACTAATGCATATCTATTCCCATAGGCATAGATCTATCACCGTTATTAATAAAAGTAAAAGAACATATCTCTTGAACACAGGGAGTACCTGATGCAAAAGGAGGCAATTTGGGAACAAAATCAGTGGCATCATTAAGTTTACGTCTAGAAGTCCTCATGATACCAACTTCCTCAACATCGTCATCCTCAAAGTCCTCAATGTCATCCACAGTCAGCTCTCGAACTTCAGAGGAGTTAAAGGATTCTCGAATATCAGGGGAGTTGAAAGATTCTTGAAATTCATTAGAGTTAAAGGACTCGGAATCTTCAACACTAGGCATTGAATTTGAAACAACAGGTGGTGGCGAGTAAACAGGGGCCAGTGTCGAGGCAGGAACAGGAGGCGGAGCCCTTTTGGGGGGTGATCCCGAAGATTCAGCAGCCGTAACCAAGAAAAATTCATCTGTTGCACCTGCTGAATTCTGAAACAGGGAAAGACTTAAACTTCACAGACAGCAGAAGTTAATGTTGTGAAAAAAAAAGTTTTGCATCAAGAAAACCAATCCACAGCCAGCCAGCCATCTCATCAATACAAACATATTTCTCCAGCAACAATGAAAAGGAAACATCACAATTACAAAAATATAACCAAATAATGCATTAAGCTGTTCTAATGGCACTAAAAACTTAACCTTACCATATAAGGCATCCCAGTATTATCATGGTAATCTCGTATAGCCTCGGACAGATCAAGCAGTCCTCCTGAATTTTGGAAAAAACAAAACAATAGTTATGCAAACCAAAAAAAATCTTAACTACAAACAACAAAAAGATGACACAAAAAACAGCAAAACTGCACAGAATTATCCACCTTTTTTAGCACAAGATAGAACATAATCGACACTGACTTGGTCCAGATCCACATCATCAAGAGTAACAGCACCAGGAGGCATTACTACTTTCTTGATTAAGCTACCCGACAGTATAAAATCCAACAGTATCTTCCGGTCCCTCCGGTACCTTTGCAGTACTTCCACAGCACTTTCCCTTAAAAAAAAGGATAGCAAATAAATAAATTTTCAGTGCATTAATAAGTTCAATTAAATTTACACTTACTCTTCCATTTCGCCGAACAGGAACTGAATGCCTTCACGAATTGGTAGCTCTGCAAAGGAACAGAGAAATTCAATCAAACTTCAGCGTCAAATTGCGTTTGGCTGCAGAGAAAGCGAAGGAAAACGAAAGAAAAGGAAGGAAAGCAGAGCCAGTGGGTGAGTAACGAAATGCAAATATCTCACCGAAAGTAAAGCTAGATTTGAAGGGTTTAGTTACTGAAAACTACTAAATGGCGCATTGATTTCAGAAAGCTATCACTTTGCGTATGATTCGCTCAAGTTTCTTTCTTTTCAAGAAGAAATGATTAAAGGAAGTAAAAAGGAGGAGATGTGAAAAGGTAATGATGGACTGAAAAAATGGGAATGAGTGTTCGGAAAGTCAAGTTTTGAGGGTGAAAAGAGGAGAGAAAAGTGGTAGAATTGAATCTGAAGTGGAGAGATTGGGAGAGAAACTAACGAAATCGGGTGTCCTGCACCAAAACCTGGAAAGTTGCCATTTTTTCTCTCCTCATGCCACAGTAACTTAGATAAGTGCTTTTCTTTTTTCTTTTGACAACGGCGTAGATAAAGGGTGTGCTTATCTGGTCTTGGTTTGGTTTATTTATGAAAATTTTGATAATTTAGGGTTTGTTTGGTATGAATAACATTTTATATATTTTGTGTAATTTTTATAATAATTGATAATAATTATATAGTGAAAAAGTAAAAAAAATATATTTTCTAAATATATATTAAATACACAATATATTAAATATTGTATTTATCAAATTAGCCCTTAATTATTGGGTAAGAATGTTATTTAAAAAATTAATTATTTGGAAAGTTTAATTTTTACTATTTGATATGAAAATATATTTTTGAAAAAAATATAATTGTAATGTGATTTTTTTATTAATTAAAGACTATAATATTCTTAAAAACAAAATACAATAATATTTATAATTAATTTAAAGGATTAATGTAATTGCAAAAGATTTTGGTAAAATAAGTTTATAAAAATGATGATGAATAATAGGAGATTTAGTCTTTCAATTTTTACTAAGCCTAATTTATGATTTAAATAAAAAAAAATCTTGCATGGAATATTATTACTGAATCAATAATTTTAGGGATTATTTTCATGAAAGAGGTCGTGATCAACTATAGGTGAGTATTATTCTTTAAATGCAATAAGAGATTAATTAATTATCATTCACATTAGACATGTTATTTTAGAACCGAAATCTGACAGGTCAAAATCAGAACCGGAACCGGCCGACCAAAATCTGAGGGTTACATTTTAGGTTTCGGGTTTACCCCTTTGAAAACCGTCGAACCGGCAGTTTGAACCATCAGGTTTGAACCTTTTTTATTTTTTTTAATTCTATAAATTAGAAATATTTAGAATACAATGTATTATTGATATTATAGTTAATTATTGAATATAACAAAATTTATAAATTGGGAAAAAATGACAGAATAAAATAGCGGATTAAAAACAAATTTTTTTAAAAAAATAAAAGAGTGAACCAAACCGGAACTGAATCGGAACCAAACCGGTGATTAAACCTGTGAAAACTGGTCAAAACCAAAATCGAAACTGGGTTTGGTTCCGGTTCTCCATTCCAGAAACCAAAACAATTGGTTCCTGAACCGGCAACATGTCTAATTTACATCAAGAGCAAAGTGACTTACTATAATAGTAACCAAGTCTACCTTGGGATCTTCAGGTCCTGAGTTTAATGCTCACCATAAGTTGGGAGGGGTTTGGATAGTCTAGGAGTATGTCTCTAGTAAGACTCTCATGTACTTACATCAAATTGTGAATTAATCTTGTTTTGTTATTTCTTAAAAACACCTAAAAATTTTCATTTCAATTTATGACAAGAATATAAATCATTCTCGCTACAAGACCACAATTACAATAAATAATGAGAAAATAATTTTTTAGTCTCTCAGTTATAGCCTAATTAGTAGGTCAGTCCTCAAGTTTTTTGGACTTAATAAGTTAGTCCTCAAAAGTATTTTTGACTGACGGAGTTAACGAAAATGAAACTTTACTTCCCTTAAAGTCAAAGATCACACCCGTTCTAAATAGATTTCCACTTCTCTCTCTCACAGTCGCTCTCTCTCTCACTCATTCCGTCCTTCTTGTTTTTCTCTCCCTCCCTCTACGTATTTCCTCTAGATCTATGTTTTTCAAGTTGTGACAAGGATGGGTTTTTCAAATCTGGCAATGCCCATGTTCTAGATCGGTTGGTTGTGATAAGGATGGCTCTTTTCTTCTAGAGCCGCAACGAACGACAGTGGTATTGGCAGAGACGTCAGGGTGATTGGTGTTTGGTGGTTGGGGACAAATTTAGAAGGTGAGGGTTTCAAAGTGGTTTTGGTTGGGTTTCGAAGAGACAGTGCAGAGAAAGGGGTTGGGCTTGATTTTTTTTATCTTGAGTTTAAAAAGGAAGTATAATTTTTTGCATTTTTTTATTAGTAAGAAGAAGAAGAAGAAGATCAGTTACGCGAGAGGTGTAAAGAGGACAAAATTTTGATGGGAATAAAGCAACTTGGATTTTTTATTTACTCTTTGTTCTTTTGATGACTTTATTGGAATGGGAAATGGAAAGAAATTAGGGGGCCAAGAAAAGGACTTATAGCTTTCATTTTGAAAATTTTATATTTAGGTGCATTTCAAAGTTTGATAATGACTAAGTCTGTGTTGTTTTCCTGGAAAAGACTTTGTGGTTTCTCAAAATAACTTATTGGTTTCTGCTATTTAGATGGTTATGCTATGTTTTTGCTCTAAATCTTTGCGAATGACGTTTTATGTCAGTGCATAATAAAGCAGAGGAAGATTATGATTTGGGATCTAGTGAATGTATGAGTCTTGTTGTTGTTCTCTAGGCTGCGGCTGAGTGACACCCATTGCGAGTGACTATGGTGTTTCTAATTATTTGAAACTTGATAGTTGAAATATGTGGTCTTGAAACCAATCTATCATTAACAAATAAATAGTCAGTTTGATGTCGAGAGATTGGCTTCTGGGTTTGTCTTTCTCTAAACATAGCAAAAACTTTTCATGATCTGAGTTTCGAGAATCTAGGTTTCTATTCGAAAAGAAGAACATAGATTCTGGGTTTGAAGAATATGAATTTTGGATTATTATAAGAACATATATTTAGGGTTTTACTAACAGGATGAGAAATAATATAATCTTATAAGGGGTTTTATTTCTTTTTGTTTTGTGAGTGTTTTTGCTATTAAAATAATAAAGAATACCAAGAACACAAAATAATAGATTCATGGGCATTTTTATCATTAAAATTTTATTTAAAATGAAAGCATAACTCAATTTTTTACCTCAAGGATGTGTCTGTAATGTGCTAAAACACGATGAATGACTACTAATTAGGGCAAACATAAGGAACTCATAAATTATTTTCCCTAAAATAATTTTTAATTTGTAAAATCCCATAGAATATATAAACTAATAACAAAATTACAAAACTATGTAATATGGCATTTTAAGTTCAAGATTAACTTTGCACTGTCTATTCAAAATATTATGCATTTTCTATTATGTGGTATGCCAGCCACTATAGTTATATTTGTTGGATTTTTAGCACGAAAACATAGGCGGAATAATACAATTTTTCATCTAATCACTCCAATAACAAACCAAAATTAATAGATTAAATAAAGATCAGATCTTTACTTACATGATGAGTACCGAATCAGATCTTTGCCAAGGATGAACCATTACTCCTTAGATTTGCTCCAAGCTTTGAATGAACATTAGCCTTAAGACTAAGATCTCTACTTCACACACACTATATATATACTAGAACGGGTTGAAGTGTGATAGCACTAAAGTAAACTCTCTCTAATGGTGAATATAGGATTCAACAATACTATATTAGGTTGTGTTATCTTAGAGCCGAAAACACCAACTTAATTTGAGTTAGATGTAGCATCGTACCTTATGCCTTTATAAAGTGTTAGGATGATCCTATGGTGTTTAGGATGTCTCCAAAAAACCTAATAAACCATGTCATGGCCGCCTACATAATGTACCATCCAAATCAATATGCACCGAATATTCAAGCAAAGACGCAACAAACGCCAGGTTAGCCGACAATCTTAAATAGATTGTCTTCACACTAGTAATGCCCCCTAAAAGGATAGCCAAATTCACACCCTCACAAATTGCACTCTATCTCTCAAAGTGTTTAGGTGTAGTGTTTGTGCTCAAATCAATTCGTAGCAAAGCTTACTAAAATTTGGTGAAAAGTGAAATAGTAACCACTATAATAATTCAAACCAAAACAACGAACAAAAAGGACTTTTAAGGGCTTGTAATGGGGCTAATAAAGGCTTTAATAAGTTGAGAGAATACACAATAAAACCAAGTTAATCCAAAAATAAAAATACACATGTCTTTGATTTTCAAAACAACGCTGTCTTCCAACAATTCACTTGCTGTGGCGTTGCTTTACCTTATTTCTTCCCTTTCTTTACTTTTCTTTTTTTTTTTGCTTATTTTTTTTAATGATAATAAAGCAAAATGTTGAAGAAAAATGATAAAACATAGGCAATTTACACCCCACTTTTCATCAATCAACAAATGAGGCAGCCATGTTTTGCTTACAAAATGAACATACAAACCATAGGCAAGACATGCCTAATATCAAATTAAACCAAAACATTAACATGAAAATTTAACTTGGCAATGTATCACTACTAAAATGTATGGTCTTCAAAATGCACTTCACAACAAATCCTAGCAGGGTACTATTATGAATGATTAACGCACACAACAAGCACATAAAGTGTTTAATGTCTCAAAATCTCACAGGAGTGTAAAAAATCCAAACTGATCCTTCTCGAATCTAGTACTAAGGGTTGTCTATTTTTGAAGCTATGGTGTATAGAAACCAAAGTTATAGACAAATGTTAGTGTAAGCCCTAGGCCCAATACATTGTATACATATTATATTTTATATATAAATATTATGAGGCATTATTTTATCTCATTATTATTTATGTGCATATTTAATTTGATAAAACATCCATAAATAGTAATTCTGCTTAAGTTATCAAATATGTGATTTGGATAGTAAAACCTTGAAGCATAAAAGAATACTATTCTAAATATCTCTAGTCGATTATTGTCATGAGAATGACAATAAACTAGTATGTACTCTGTGAGTTGATCATTTTTTACTGGTCATAGGATATGATATATCAATCAGAGAACATAGAACATGTTAGAGAACAGTGTTTTGGATCGATATGCTTGTGAGAATACTACATGGTTGAAAGGTCATAAGTATTTCTCATGCAATGCTTATTCTTGAATCCCTCGACCTGAAATCACTATGGATTCTTGGGTGATTCATCGTATAATTTGACATACGCCTTACTTTATTTGTAATGAATGACAAGTATGGGTATGATTGGGTATGCCATGATTCATGCTAAGGAACATGAGTGAAGTGAAGGGATTGCCACTCTCGAAGGGAGAGTATACATCACCGGGCACTGGATTAATGAAACTAAGTAGTGTGTGGCCACACCCAAGAAAAGTTATAAGTGCTATCATTTGTTTGACTTAGTCAGGATCACTTATAGATCAAGGAAATGTTTTATCATAAATAATGGTGACCCGTTCCATGCCTTATGCTAATTCTGATATCTAGAAGCAAAGGGTTATATAAGATTGTAATTAGGTTATGTTGATTCATAATTGTCATTTATTTCAATTTGGGTGTTCATAATGTATTGCTAGAGACCAATTATGATTTATATGTTTTAAATTAATTTTGGACCCATTACCAACATTGAATGAACATATAGGATCGCACACAATAAAGATCTGGATTAGGGCTAAGACTATTTTATTGTCGGGCCATTAATTTATGTTGATGATTAAAACATAATTAAATGGGCCAAAATGAAATTCGGCACAATCATTAGGGTCAATTAAGAATTCAGCCTTTTGGGGATTTAATTAAGAAGAGTAATTAATTAATAAAATTTAATTAATTAACTGAAAAAGAAAGGAAGAGAAAATTTCGATTTGTGTTGGCTGTCCATAAAGAGATTCAACTAGGGTTTGTTTGGATGATACACTCCTAAATTTTCTCCTCTCCCAGCCGAAACCCTAAGAGATAAAAAAGAAGGGACGGCTAGGGTTTGAGGATTAAATAGGGAATCTGATTTTCTCTCTTTGAATTCCTTAGCCGAAACCCTAAAATATAAGAGAGATAAGTTGATTCTCACTTGGTGTGGGCTGATCTAGGGTTCGACCATCTTCTGAAAAAGTCGCAAAGAAAAACTTTTTTTCTTTTCTCTAACAAATCTGAATTTCTCAAGGCAACACAAGGGTTTTCTTTTAGTGCTAGTACACATAGCCATAACCAACAGTCTTGTGTGTGTGAGAGAGTAGATGGAAGTTGTCCTTTGGCAGTCCCTAGGTCAATTGCATTTGGCACAAACAAATGAGGAAGGAGAAACCAAATTCGGCCAGCCCTTTTTTGGAGAAATACAATTCGGCAAGGCTGAAAGGTATATTTATTTGGCCCCCTTTTATTAGTTATGGTTACATACAATGTTCCTGGATGTTTTTTGTGTGAAGTTGTTGGTTTTTCCTGTGCATATTATATGTTTATTCACATAAGAAACCCAACAGTGGTATCATAGTGGTCTGTATGTCTAATCTAGTTGATAATAGGTTTGGCTTTGCTAGAAAAACTGAATGCCTGGTTCGGCTTTGCTAAAATCTAGTCTTGTATGTTTTAAATGATTTAAAACAAATCTAAAATCTAGTCTTGTATGTTTTAAATGATTTCCTCAAACAAACAATCAAATCGTCAGAAGGCAACCAAACCCGAATCTAACCCTAGTCATTCAAATAACTCATCATTT
>CAODLS010966756.1:0-19365 GCA_948243855.1 Flueggea neowawraea | reverse complement strand
TCCAACTGAGGCCTTGAACCAGACCTGTGAATAGAGCCAGCAGGAGCCATCTCTTTCTCACCTTGAACTCCCTCCTCTTTCACCTTATTGTCTTTAACAGGCTTGGCGTTAATTGAAGGCTCTTCCTTAATTAATAATCCGTCAATTCCAAGAACTGGGTCCTCTTTAGAACCAGCCATTTATCCTAAATTCTTACCACCTGCTTTCCAACCTACACATACATATACACACACGAATAAACACCCAACAAATGGCTTTGTTTGGTCAGAGGTTTATTTGGTCACTTGTCTTGTACTCAAAAGAGACATATCCTTGTATAATAAAATGGCAAGCAAAGCAAAAAGAGTCTAGAAGAAACAACAAATCACACCTATTTAACTCGCTACAACTGATAAAAAAACAAAAGTTAATTACTTGACTAGTCATGGGACTAAAACTTCATCAAATCACCTAAATTTTCAACCTTTATAAAGCTGAAAAACTTGCAACTCAGTATTGAAAAACTATCAATAGAACTAGGCCCACCTAATTAAACAAAAGTTGGAAGATTAATTACACCAACTTCTGACCAACTAAAAAGGGAAGGAACTTCGCATTCAATGATCACAACCAAAAGCATGCTTTTGTAACACAACAATGGCATTTTTAATACAATTAAGAGGAATAAACAATACCCACATAGTCAAAGACAATCAATATTATAAAACCACAAGTGAATTAAGGAACACGAGAAAAGGGTTTTGTCTGGACTGAAGAGTCGTAGTAATGAATGAATCAACAACTAATTAATGGCATTATGCGCAAAAATGAATCGGATAGATTGTACTGTTTGTGATTGTGAATATTTGTCTGCCAGCCTTTTGAAATTTCGTGGGAGTTGGAGACCACTTGCTAGGACCGGACGTGTGCTTCACGCGTTGGATTGGTCGGATCGGATCACTCCACTCTCTCTGCCGGTAGATTAAGCTAGATTGCTGCTTACTTTTTTTCCTTTTACTTAAAAAAGGTCGACCCATTTTCTACCATTACAATAAAATGATTTGAGTAATGCTAGATTTGGCAACAAAATTTGTTATCAAACTCAACTTAGTTTATTAGACTGTTTTCTCATAATGTACTTGTATTTTAGAAAATTAGTAGAGATATTTTTATAATTGATTTGAGTTGAAATAGAAAAACTTGTCTCAATTTGAACCATACATACTTTTTTTAATGATTTTTTTCACTGTGGTGAAGTTTATACTTTTTTAATCAAATTAAGTTTGTTTGTTATTGAACAATTGTTCTTTTTCCCCTAGATAAGTAGTTCTATTTGCTCCCACCAGCCATCAAACTCATAACCATAAGTGTTGAATTATTAATGAACATCAATTTACTTCTTTAGAAAATGAATGTATAATGATACTCCCATTCTGCAGTTATAATCTAAATACGAGACTGGTTATTACATGAATCTTTAATCATTTTTTACAAGCCATTTTAAAGTTAGAAGTGACAAAATTTGAATGAACAACTATCAACTCATGGCTGCTACCAGTTTTTGTTTTGCTTTTTAGTCTCATTTTCCTGATCAACCGTTAAGCAATTGATGCATTTCAATTGTCACCTTCGTCGACGTTTTTCATGCTATCAGTCATGTTGTTAAGCCTATGATGGTGTTATAAATACATTAAATTCTGTGATGGAACAGTGATGAAATTCGATGCTAGTTCAAGCCACATATATATCAACGAACGCTCCTTAAACAAATGTAAGTCAAGCAGGGCAATTATCCCAAACCACAAACAAACCTTGGAATCCATACAAAACAAAAGTTTTTAACATATAATAAACATACTTTTACTGTAATCTGTAGACACAGTACATAAATATGAAAACACTAACACCGTATCTGGTATGCCACCTAAAAGAAGAGACCTTCCCTGGTACAACTTGGACTCATGTGCACTCAAAAACCAGGTGGTTGAGGAGAGGTTCAAATTCGGTGCAATACATTATTCCAGGTCGTTGAATATTTTCATCTTCTTCATCATTTACAAGTGGACATCTTAGGATTTAGCAAATTCCGAAGCTGGAGCCTCTGAGTTACCATTCGATTCCGCACGTTTTGTCAGATAATCCTTGACGGCAGCCTTGATAGCATCCTCGGCGAGCATGCTGCAGTGCAGCTTCACCGGCGGAAGAGAGAGATGTTTTGCAATCTCACTGCGATTAGACATGTAAGGTTAGAGACCTTGTGTTAAAGGAGAAAAATTTTACATTTACAACATATGATAACATGCAGGACAATCTAAAAAGTCCCACATTACTTGCGAATATACATTGTTCATTGCAACAGTTGTTCAAATTGCCAATAGAAAAATTACTTCATGCAGATTTGCAATGACATCATCTAAACAGCAAACAGATTTCCCCAAAAAAAGGACCAACTTCAATTAAGCAGTTAAAGTGTAAAGAATTAAATGTAATATGATAAACAGAATTCATTTCATCACCAAGTGCCACATACTAAGCAACATGAGATTATCTATCTTGCCATGTGAACAGGTAAGGATGCAGAACAACTCCAAAGCTATCAACTATCTAACATCTATTATGCAAAAACCTAGAAGAACAAGAACAGAAGAGCTGAATTGAAATGGTGTAATCAGCCAGGACTAGAGTTTGTCACATCACCAAGTCACCAACCTAATTTTGCCTTGTTCCCAACCACTAGTTTAGCTCGCATCTTTAATATAGAAAACATATCAGGAACTTGGTCAAGCTCCAGTAACCAGTTTTCCTAATAACCCACTTAAAAAGAGATACTCTAGGTAAACAAACTTGAAAATAAACCTTAATCAATATAATAAAGATCAAATTCCAGCACCAACACAACAATAACCTGAATTTCTCGCTTATAATAGGGAAAAGGCTAGCTTCATTCTAATTCATTAACAAGTTATTTCAAAATTTTGATACGACGTTCTAAACATTTATAACAAAGCAATTAAGCTCTAGAACCTTTGAAATACTTACAACAGACAAGAAATTTGTCAGAACAACATAAACCAAAATATTTTCTGAACAATTCTACCTCAAACTTAAGACTAACACAGATATGGATGCAACAAACTACAAGCGAAAATCACCGAGGAAACAACAACCAATTACTTCTTGCACGTAACAACTATAATCTAGCAAGCAAATATATTCCAATTAAACAATCCAAAATTCACAAAAGCAAAAGCATAATGACACCCCATGACTAACAAGACCCCGAAAGAAAAAACGAAACAATCCGAATCAGATATCTTCACTTGAGCAATCTACATAAACAACTTACGTGTTCTTAATGGTAAGCACTTCCTCCATCTGCTTCCCTTTCACCCATTCGGTAGCTGAAAAAGATTACAATTCAAACCATAAAAATCCGTATCCTTTTAATCAAACCCTAAATCAAGAACAACAAAAAGACTAAATCTTGAATAAATTACCTACAGAGGATGACGCAATCGCAGACCCACACCCGAAGGTCTTGAATCGTGCATCGATAATCTCTCCGGTCTCCTCGTCGACCTTAATTTGGAGCTTCATGACATCACCGCAAGCGGGTGCGCCCACGAGACCCGTGCCGACATCCGGGTCGTTCTTATCGAAGGCTCCGACGTTGCGGGGGTTGTTGAAGTGGTCGATGACATTCTCGTGGTAGAAACGGGGGGGGATCTGCGCCGTCCGTTGCGACGGAGCCGTGGATGAAGACGCCGTAACTTGGCCAAGGATCCTCTTGCAAGCAAGCCGGAGCATGGTTTCAGATACCGGTGGGGATTATTCGAGTTTCTGGTGGAGAAATGGGGGGATTGGGCTTTTTGTAGGGTTTGGATGGCTTATGGCGGTTGATGGGAGGACACGTGGAAGGTTGGGATGGTTCTGGATTTTTGGAATCTGATTATTTTTGCTGATTGTAAAGCGGTCCTAGCAGTTAACACGGGACGTGTTACTGCGTCTTTATGTTGTAGTTCATTTTTTTACGAGTGAATAGGTTATATGTGTCAGATGCTTGACGTTTAATTTTTTTTAAATTAAAATCTGATAATTAGATCGTTTTAATTTAATGGTCAAATTTATTCCAACGATATTAAAATAAAATTATGTTTAGTGGAAAGTTGAGTAGGCGTCCCACAAGACTCTTAAAGTAACCTTAAGTTACGGATAAAAAAACTGAGAGATTAAGAACTGAATATTTTAATAAAATAATAATAAAAATATTGAGTAAATATCCGCAACATAATTTTAAAAACTGTAAATTACGAGTAGCCTTAGATAATGAAAATATACTTCTTCCAGATTTATTGGATAAGGATTCTTCTCCCGTCATATTTAGGCAACAGGCGTTTTATTCCCATTTTATGCGTTTTATTCATTTAACATAGCCATACTTTTATGCAAACTTTTGTTTTTGTAACAATTTGATTCGTCCTTCATTTCAAAAGCTTTTTCTTTTCCAATCATTTTGAGAGCTTAGTTCGTAAACATTTTTCAAAAACTTGTTTTTTAATTGAGAATCATCATTAGGAACAAACCAGACAACTAAAAATTAAAATCAATGGAATATGATACTCCCTCCGTCCCGATTTTATAAACACTACGTATTTATATAAAAATTAAAAAATAATAATTTTAATAGCTGAATTCACTTAGTTTTTTTTTTTTTAATTTTAACCTCGTAAGTTTTCAAGGAAAAAAAGCTAGCAACTAATATTAAATTCAACAATTGAATTAATTAAGTGTAATATTATATTATCAAACTCTATCATGCGTACACCATTTGTAATTTATTTTAATTTAACAAAAGAAATTTATTAATCTTTTAGATGGACAATTGGCATCCAAATGGTGGAATGTGTACACCATCTATAAATTTGGTGGACAACAAGTGTATATATAGTGGATAAATATATGATGGACAAAAAATCCACCATCTGTCCACCATGTGTAATATCTATAAGTGTACATACTTATTTAAAAAATAATAATTTTTTGTTAATAGATATATTTTACATAAATTTTTATTTGTTTTTTTTCAAAAAAATATAAAACATTCAAATTTGTGTTGTATGTTCGTTAATTTTTATATTTTAAATGATTTTTTTTTATATTTGTGCAATATAATGGTGTACGATTGTTGTGTAAAAGTTAAACATGGGCCCGGTGAACCGGCTGTTTACGTTTAGAGGAACATGTGAACCGAAACCAAATCGCCCAGAGGCGATTTGGTTTCAGTTCCAGTTTTGCCCAATTTGGTCGGCGGTTTAGGACGGTTCAGTCGGCAGTTCTGGTTCGGTTCGGTTTATACATTTTTTTTAAAATAATGTTGTAATCAGGTTTGATCCTGTTTGGTTTGGTTAGCTTTTCAGTTTTTAATTGTTAAATATAATTGTAAATATTGATATGCTCTACCAACTACCATATTTTAAATAAAAAATATTGAAAATTAAGAAATATAGGAAATAATTTCATTAAAAACATTAAAACAAGTATGTAATACAAGTAATTCATTCTTACAAAAGTGAAATTACAATAATTTCATTAAAAAATAATTAAAACAAGTATGTAATACAAGTGAAAGAATTTTGATATTGCATTGAATGAGAGAATTTTGAAAGATAATAGAATAGAAGAGATTGTGTGAGAAATTTGAGAGGGAGTGTGTGATATTTATAGAAGAAAAAAGAAAAAAACAAAATTAAAAAAAAAAATAAAAAGGGTCCAATGGTCACAATCTGATTGTTGGCAACAGTCCATTCTTTTAAACTGAAGTGGGTTGGCGATTCAATAGTCGGGAGAAATCCTGAACTTGAATCGAACCGGATTGGGGTGGTTTGGATGGTTCTTGTTCGGGCCAATTTTCGTTTCATTTTAGATTTTCAATTCAGTTCAAGATTGGCCACCTCTAGTAGAAGGAATTTAAAACTATTATAATTATTGGTTTTTTCAATTTTGTAAAAAAATATGGACTTAATGGTTAATTTTCAACAACAGAGACGATAACTAAAAATTTGAAAACTCTAGCCACTGCAGCCAGTTCAAAATCTGTCGTTGATTGTGTCGCTCCACTCCATCGATTTCTCCGCTGCCAATTGTGGATAAATGTTGCTCTGAACCATGAGAGAGACCTCGGTGGTACTGGTGGATTGACACCGCCGCGAACCGTGAGAGGAAACTGCCAGGATTGGTCATTTTATTTGGCGGCGTGTCTAGTTGTCAGTGAAAGATAGTGATAGAAATGGAGGAGCGAGAATGAGACGGAGAGAGAAGTAGAGAGAGAAGACAGAAAATTGAGAGGGAAAAAGAGAGAATCAGAGAGGAAAAGGGGAAGGAGAATAATTAAAACCTGGTATTTGTATAATTGTTTTTCAAACTGTGGCATACAAATGCACCATATTCGAAAATATAGACGCGGGGCTGCAATATAGCAGTTTTAAGGTTTTAACAGAGGATTTATATATTCACACTCTTAAATAAGAATTTACACAATTATAAGCATTAATTTCTAGATTTCAACCCATATCATCTAAAATTTCTAACGTACAAATATAAATATAAAAACAAAATATAAACAAGAGTTCGTGAATTAAAAATTTATATCCGTAAATTTAAAAATTATAATCATACGGATAAATATTGTAAATATATTTGTAATAAATATACCTAATTCAGATACAGGAAATTTTGCAAATTTTTGCACTTTATGACGTAATTATTAATCTTGAATGTGTTGTAATTTTCCCATAAATGTTACTTTCATAGAAGTTGGGCCAAAATTTTTTACGAGTCTTTCTGTTATCTTGGATTGGGTATCGTTCAGCTGATGAACTTTGGACAACAACCCATAAATTGAAGTGCGGCCGGATGCTCTAGAAGTTGAACCCAAATTTCGTGCCAGTCCTTACATTATTAAGTTGTTTCCAGCTTGGTGCTCGTGTTAAGTGTCATGTTGTAATATATAATCTTATACAAATTTATACAATTAGAGGACAAATTTGTCTAATTACGTTATAAATTTATAGAATTCAATTATATAATTGATTTTTTTCCTATGGGATTTTTTATTTCAAAATTATATGTTATTTAACTCATTAAACTTTGAAATTTTTTGGGAGGTAGGCGTGCATGCTAGTTAACCAGTTTTGTTGTTTGAAAATTATGCTAGTTAACCAATTTTTTCAGAGGTATTTCGCGAGAACTAATGATTTATTCCTCAATGTGATAAATGAGTTTTTTGTTTAAAAAAATATGATGAATGAATTGTCTGATCCTACAACATTCACGTCATATAAAAGGGTTAATATCTTATTAAAACAATCCTATTTTTTAATTATAGAAGACCCAAAATTTAAATTTGAAAATTTTTTAGCTATTTTTCAAAGAATGAGCTAGATTTAATAATTATTCTAAAGTTCAAATTATTTTTAAATATTAACCCTATATCAAAACAAATCATGTATCTAAAAATTCACAATAAGACTAACATTAACATTTTTTTTGGATCTTTGTTGCCACAAAACTAACATTAACATGTGTTATAAGTCTCCATACAATTCATGAAATAGAAAGTTTGTAGACATGGTTGAAAATGTTAGATTAATCAGTCATATAAAAATGATTCAACTGCAATATTAAACATAATTAATTAAGTTAATAACACACATTAACATATTTAGTGGTTATAATAAAATATTTTTTGACTTGTGACCAATATTTCGGGAATATTTCTTTATATAAGCCTTAGTTCTTCAGCCAAACTACATCATTCATTTTTAAAAACTTTAAAAACACTCTGCTGTCTATTCTTCAACTGAGATTTGCGATGGCAGCAGATATGCCCCTTACATTAACATATCTATGGTAGTTGGTGATTTTTTAAATATGTTTGTTTTCTAAGGCAGTTCTTACCGATAAAATGCACTAAAAATTGAATTCCCAGTTAATTAAACAGAGAGATAACTAGTTGTTTGTTGACAAAGGATAAAAAGAGCACAAAAAATATAGGCGTTGGTTTATATGTACGACTTACAGTTATTTTTTGGTTAAACATGTATAATAATTTGATTTGAAGCACTGAAATGACTGATCCTGGATTCTTAAACACCATGGCGTAACCATATCAAACCGACTGGGAGACGTAATCAGTAATATTTGATCTCATTCGCTCTTTCTATTTCTACTTACACCAAAGAACAGTTCAAAAAAAAATTACTTACACCAAAGACTAATTCAGTTTCTATGAAGTACCTTACCATTATTTCAGAGTTGTTTCGAGAAGTTCTCTCCGATAAATAAGTAAGCACTCGCAAAGTTGTAATTAGTTTCTTGCATAAAGATTACCAGTAAGGGCATGATGCCTGCATTGCAGGGGAGAGCACCATCCTTTGGTGCATTTTACTTATGTGAAACGCATCAACATGTGAGCTTCATTGAAAAAGTAGATCCCACGTGTTTTAAATAAAGTTTTTTTTTATTTTATTTTTTTTGATTTTTTTTTTCATTTTTTTGGCCTTTTATATTTTAATAGTTGTGTTTCCATCTTTTTGGTATTTTCATTTTTTTTGTTTAAAATAAGATTTTTTTTATCAATGTAATTTCTTAAGTTGGGTAATTTATTTTTTTAATACTAATTTTGGGTTATTTATGTAATTTTTTATCATGTATAATTTATATATATTTTCTATTTAAATATTTTAATAAATATATTTATTATTATTTATGTGAAATAAATATTAACTTAAAAAAATATTTATATGAAATAAATATATTTATTACTATTTATATATTATAAATAAATTAAATAATGAATGAAATAATTACAAGATTATAATAAAATATAATAAAAATTTAAAAGTTAAAAAAATATAAATAATAAAAGAGAGATTAATAAATTATAGATGTGACATGCCATAAAATCCTAAATGAGTTAGTACACTGCCTAACAACTTTTTCTCCAAACAAGATTCATCACCAAAAATACTATGATGCGTATCTGATGTCACTTTGAAGATGCCAAGCTGAGAATGCAAATATAAAAATTAAAGAGATGGCGATTGAGTTTTTCGAACTTAGAACCAATCACAAACGAAGGTGAGGGCCAAAAAGTTGACTTAGTTGCACACCAAGTCGCTACTAAAACAACATGCGATGAATTGTGCAATATGCTTTTTTGAGTACTGCAATATGTTTAATATGCTTAACTCCAGGCAAACACATCCATTATATTTCTCTCAGTGTATATGGTGTGTGAACTTAATAATTGTGTTCCGGTTCCAAAAGAAAAAAAGCTTAATAATTGTAAGCAAAGGTCAACCCTTATGAGAAATTAATCTAACAGAAGTTCTACAATAATAGTATGAAGGATGGGTTTACTTATTCATAATGTTGAGTATTTATACTGTTTTAAGAGCTCAAATAAAAATTATGTAAAAATGTGCATAATGTGCAGGTAATGCGAAGCTGTGCCTTGGGTGTCAACCTAATGGATTAGTACCCCAAAACATGCATTTAAATCTTTTACGTAATAGAAAGGGTATCCCTAATAAGGGGTTAATGGAACCTACTAATTAACCCCATCCATTATACTCTCCCATTAAAGGGAATATAATGGCACTCACCACTTATTCTGCATTAAGTGGAAATAATGAAGATTTGATGAAATGCTAATATGATAAACCTATTAACATATTGAAGGGTTAAACTATTATAAGACTGTCCTGAGAAATGGAAAGATTGAAAACAAGAACCCATCACAAATAGGGACAAGGACTGAATGAAATAGGCTATTGTATGTTTTGTCCATGAAATGGCAACGTAGATGTCTTCTCACAACACAACTTGCATGTACATGTTGTCATTGCTTGCCTAGCCCTAGAGTTCTTCTCTTTTGATTCTTTGAATCTGTTCCGTGAAAAGTCTACTGCCCTTCACTTCAATCACATCTCACGAACAACAAACTTTCCAACCATGTTTTGCTTTCCTGAGCTTTTTAATAGGATGAGATTGCCAATTTTTTGATAAGAACTCTATGTACTTTTTAGTGTATATTTCCAATATAAATTCTCTATCATTTGTAAATTTATAAAAGTCTAATATATTAATATTAACTAATTATAAATCATTAACAAAATAATCCATAGAATAATAATAATAAAAATTATTATTATTATTATAATTCAATGATCTATTAGCTAAATCAAACATACTGCAATATAGTGGCTGGTGGACAAAAATTTTCTACTGTTTTGTCAAGATTCTGAAAATGCGTAGGGACAAATTGAATACGAATTTTAGCACATTGCTAAATTCGTGCTATAAGGTAAAAATGGAAAAGGAACCACAATAGCACACAGGCAAATATTCTTGGCGTCATATTCAGTGACTTTTATGATTATAGGCTTACTTGATCACTATGTTCGGGTTGGCATCAGCTTCCTTATTAAAACCGACATCGATTATTAACCTGAAGTCGTCAAATTTATTGATATTAAAGTATACTCTAATATTAAGAGTTTTGAGTTCTGATTTCAAATGATTATAATTAAAATGACTTTAAAAAAATTAATATTGGACAGTTAGCTTCGCTGAACATAACGTACGGTGGGTGTTCCACAAAGCATTGCATACCTAACCATCGACCTAACTTATATGATCACGCACGATTTATGTAATTCATCATAAATCAGTTCCCTACAACTTTTTCCTTTCAACCTTTTCATTGCGTTTAAGCAAGAAGATTATCATTAAAATAAACTTTATAATATTTACATTTGATATATAGTCTGTTAGATGGTTGTAGATATGTTACGAATTAGTTAAGTGATGAAAGTTTACGAATTTGTGGTTCAACGTATACTGAAATAATTTATTATATTTACGAAAAATCTTATCAACTTTTAAGTTATTTTAATGTTTTTTTCTTAGAGAAAAGGGGATAACGAGAGGAGCTCCACTCCACTTAGCATAAAGTAACTCAAATCTTTGGCACTTCTGGCTTTGGAAGCAACGTTACAAGAATAAATGGGCACACGAACTTACTTACAACATTCCCAGTTTGTAAATTATCTATTATTTTAACCAACATCCTTTAGCTCACCAATACTAAAATTATCTCTATTATTAAAAGAATTCGATAAAATAATTTATACAAATTTATATTATTTCACTTAGTTGGCAAATTAAACACCACGTCGTAATTAACCGAAGTGGTGGCGTTGGCATATATCTCCTTGTATAAGAGACCAAACCACCAATCAATCACCTTGTACAAATGACCAAACAAGCTGTTGGAGAATTTTCCCGATGATGTTTTGGTTAAGTTTGGAGAGCGGAAGCAAGTTGGAGTGAGGCAAGAAAAACAACACTAAGATTTATAGTGGTTTGGTCAACCATGCCTACGTCCACTACCTAAGACTCACTTAAGACTTCCATTATAACGGAGATTGATTACAGCTCAATCCAACAAAACCTTACACCAAGGTTGATTGCGGCTCACAACTCTAAAGCCAACAAGGTTGATTGCGGCTCACACCTCTAAAGCCAACAAGGTTGATTACGGCTCATACCTCTAAGGCCTACCCAAGGTTAATTACGGCTCAAACCTCTAAAGCTATTACAATGTTGTTTTCCATATGTTCACAACCCAGCTTCCCCACACTCTCAAAGTGTTTGTAAAAACTGTTTACAAAATATTGAAGCTCTATGCTAGGAGTACATGTTGACACAATGCTTTTGATCTTCTCTCTAGCTTGATTTTGGTATTTTGAGGGTGATAGAATGATAAAAACGTTTTAGCCTTGAAAGCATATGATCATCCACGTTTTTATGCCCTTCCTTGATGTATTTATAGCTTCTTTAAACCATATGACCGTTGGTGTTGAGAAACTAGCCGTTTGAGATAGTTTATAGCCGTTACAGCCTTCTGGAACAAACACAACGTACGTTGTACTAAGCCTGCGTACATTGACTGTAAATTCTTCAGCTCTACGTATGTTGATCGCCTGTGACGTAAGTTGATCATAGCCACATCTCCAGATGACGTACGTTGAATCTCCTGATGACGTACGTTGAATCTCCTCTGCATACGTTGTGACTTCACTACGTACGTTGTGCATGTATGACGTACGTTGTTCTTGGTCTGAAACCATCCAGTAGCCTGTGTTTCTTTCTGAGCTCACGTCTATGTACGTTGTGATCTTATCACATACGTTGCTCTTAACTGTGATGTACGTTGTGCCTAGATAACGTGCGTTGTGACACTTCCAGTGGCTTGATTTGCAGTTTCGAGCTTTTCAACATGTTTCACTCTAGGTCAACTATTTTGCACATCATCAAAACACAAAAGGAACTCAATGTTGATCACCCATAATCCAACACAAGCAAGTAGCTTGCCATGGTGCAAATCACATCTTGCCCTATAAGACCCCTGATAATTGCTTTGCGTGGACAAAGTTATTTAAGCGCCTACCACTTTTAACAAGTTGATTAATTAATCTTGTGTTACATCATTAATTAAATATTTAGATTTATAACCGATGTATTGATTTAAGGTCAAAGTTCAGATGATTGGAGATTATACATTTAATTTAATCCCCACATCAAATTAGAGTCAAACATCTCAAATCAGAAGGACCAAATCAAAGGATAATATTTTGTCACCATGTAAGATGACATTATTAGCCTGATAAACAAAAAAGATACTAATTAGATATTGTCATAAATAGCAAATCAAAGGATAATATATTGTCACCATGTAAGATGATATTATTAGTCAGATAAATAAAATAGACACTAATTATATATTGTCATAAATAGTATCGCTATTGTTTAACGTGCGACCAATAGTAAGAATTATTGAGTCTCTAACTAATTAATCACCATGAATTAGCATTTTATATGTCATATATATATATAAGGAAAATTGATTACAACATAATTTTTTTAAAAAAAGGTTTGAATCGGACCTGACAAAAACCGAAACTGCAGACCAAATTGGACCAAATCGGAACCGGATTGAAATCAGAATCGAACTGTTCAAAACCGCTTCTAGGCAGTTTGGTTCAGGTGCACAAGTTCCTTTGAACCAAAACTGTCAGTTTCTGAATTGGGGTCATATCTAGCATGTTAGAGTGTGTTATTATCGACTCTCGTCGAATTTATCAATTACTTAGCAATGAACATTAGAACATGATCAAGTTGGTTCTAACACCACTTGTTATAGGGTATCCTCCATGTAATTATAAGTTTAAGATCCACTCCTTATTTATTGGATGTGGAACTTTTTTACAATTGGCTCTAATAAGAATCAAACATTTGGTCTGTTAAATCTAAAGACAATTCTAATTAGCCCATTAGTACTATGATTCTAATATACTACTAGTATACTACAAGTTTAGTGATTATTCAAAGGAATTGCATATTTATTTTCCAATCAATTATATTCAACAACCCCAATAACTTTTTTTTCCTCATTATTGTGATAAAGATATATACAAAATATCTTTGATAGCTGTATGTTGATAACCAGAAAAAAAGAGAAGATGTATAGGCTTTGCATTTTTTTTAAAATCTTTTATTCTTTGGCGATGACATTTTTTTTAGGAATATCCACTAATAGGACATTTCAGAACATTTGAATTTTGTAGAATTACAACCAATCAAAGCTTGTGATGCGGCATATTAGGTACGTAATTTGCAACCATCATCTCAGAATTCACTCCTAACAGAAAAACTAAATTATCTTCAGTTTCTTCTAGTGTGTAGGCTGATCTTGAGAAAGGCATGCATTATTTTATTTTATTTTATAATAAAAAAATGATGATGAAGAACACGGTTTTCGTTATCACCAAACGAAATACGGAACTTGCAGAAAAATAAAGTCTCAAATTAATCAGTTAAAGAACCTGTTGAAAATTAGAAGAAGATATGTACCGACCATTTTTATTTTTAATACATTGGAAAAATGATTAAATTCAATACAGATTGAATATATTGTATATATTTTATAATGTAGGGTTCAAATTAAGGTGTAAATCAATGTTCTTGTGTGCATGAATGCTAACGTCTTTATGTTGTTTTAGGCATAATGCGATTGTTTTGGCAATACAATAATTGAATTCCGCACCGCCTTTACTTTACTGTGGCGGCTTTGAATAAACACTAGCAATTGTGCCGATCAAATTGATGATGGAAGTCAAAGTGATATGAGGTAATCCTTCGTTTCATAAAAAATCGTAAATATTTTTTTTTGTCCATCCTAAATTATAGATTTATTGTCTTTGGTATTGTACTACATTGTCTTTATTTGATTGCATAACAAGTTATGTTAGTAATTATTCATTGGATAGTGATATGAGTATTTTTAGAAAACTCCATTAAAATTAATACTACTGTTTTGAACCATGTGACTCGACGATCGCATGTTAAATCCATCCACTGAGGTAATATGAGCTTATAAGCATCACGGTTTTGTCCTTGAAAAGGAACTTCAATGGTTTGAGAGAAAAAAATGTTTATAAGTAACTCTTAGCCTAGACTTCTAGGCGATATAGGAATATGACACTATAATAGCCTCAGTTGAGGCTAAGGGGCTTGAGAACACAATATTAACTTAACAATTTTTTGCTCGATTTTTTACAAACGGCGTCAATTGTTGTTACATCGAAATTCGAACAACAATAATAATGAAGACTAGAACACTTTTGAATCGTGAACGTCACCTTAAAACTTGAAAACACCGAACACGGTAAAGTCGGGTTGCTCCCTGGAGAATTTTTTACGCTCAAGTCAATAAAGAATTTGACAAAGTATAAGTGTGTATACCAAGTAGAACATATCTTGGCAAGTGTCCCTGACAACTATTTATAGTGGCGAGTTGATAAGAGAACATTAACGTCTCATAACGTTCTTCTTTAATGAAGATTGTAACTTTTCCGCTGCAGTTTTAAATATATCAAATGGGTTTTTATTATTCATGTTATATCAACTACTATGATTAACTTTCTTAATCTGTTTGAAAATGTGAATAAACCTATTTTTGCGAGACGAAGTTTTTTTTTTTGCGATAGATTGAGAGTATAGTAAATTATATCATTATAATAAATTATATAGAAAAAAAAAAGTAGAGAAAGTGATATATTTTTAGACATGGATTGTTTTGTACACTCTATTATATATCTTGAACAAACATTCGGTAAAGAAGGAGTCTGTGAAATTCGACAATAGTTTTGGTAGTACCACACCAGATTCATTGTTATGCATTGTCTAATAACGTGGAAAGAACTCTTCAAAAAAAAAACGTGGAAAGAAATGCAATGGCTAAAAGTAGACATGTTATCGGTTCTGGTTCATAAATCGGTGGTTCCAGTTTTTTAAATGGAAGAACCGAAACCAAATCGCCCATGGGCAGTGCTAAGCGGTTCAGTTACAGTTCACATCCGGTTCCGGTTTTGACCGGTTTGATCAAAAGTTTGGTAGGTTAGATCAACGGTTTCGGTTCCAGTTTGATCCTGTTTAAATCAATTTGTTTATTTTTATAAAAAAATATTGTTAAAACCGCTGATTTAGAAAGATTGAACCTTTAGTTTTGATTAAAATTACTGTTGAAGATGGTTAAAACCATTGATTTAAAAGGTTAACAACCGGTTTTAGTTAAAACTATTGTCTTTTAATGGTTGAACCGCCGGTTAATCAGTGGTTTGAACCAGCGGTTCAACCAGACTGTTCAAAAAAGTTCGGAACTGGCGGCTCTACGATTTCTAAAGGGGTTGAACCAGAACCAAACCTCAACCCTCTAATTTTGGTTGGTCAGTTTCGTTTTTGACCAGCCTGGTTTATATCCGGTTCCTCGATTCCAATTCAATTTTTACACCTCTAGCTAAAAGTTTGATGATCAAATTTTTCTGCGTCCTTAATACACAACTTGTTATTAATATTAGCTGAAATTGTCAAAAGGACTTTTTTTAGTTAAGGGTATAAAAAGTCGATTTTGTATTAATTTAGTGGCTAGAAGATGTAAAAGCCTATAATTGAAACCTCTGCTATGTGGGTATCCGTTATCGTGTCTCAACGAATACTATTAAATAAGATGATTTCTTAAATAAATGGGGCCTCTTTGAAATCCGAAAGAGTTGTTGGTCCGTACAGATTCGCCATTTTGTTAATTATAAGTAATATATTATAATTATATTATGTCGAATTGTCGATCATAATCCTTATCTTATTTATTGATTCATCAGCCACTTTCTATAGATATATAAGATTGGATGCTTCTTTTAGGTAAGAGTTGCATCGTGCGCTTTGATTATTTGGAAGAATAAAACGTTTTGTAGATAATACTTTTTTTTTATATACAACTAGTAGGGTTTTAGGCCATACGTAAACGATGATCAAACGTAATGAATCTTATTTAATTTGGGAGATTGAACACTTATTAACCCTAATTCCAAAACCAGATATATAAAACCTCCGCTCACAAGTAATAAAACCACAATGATCGGTAAAATTTGATTGGACCACCCCTAGTCGGAAAATGTGTTACTTCTCTTAACGTCCTTTTGGAGAAAATTTCATCAATTCAAATAAGAGAACTCGAGCTTTGATCACTAAAATTAACAACTTATTGTTATGCACTGTGTTCTTTGACGATCATAACACTTTTTATTGAGATACTGTCTATTATGGATTTGATTTTTTACTTTTTTATAGTTGAAAGAACACCTTAATAATTTGAGAAGAAAATATACATATACACAACTCTTTACATCAATGCAATCTAAAACTGTAGGGATTAAAAAAGAACTAAAGCTGTTATTACTACGTAAATTTGTTTTTATAAAGGAAAACAAATATTTTCTTTAAAAAGGAAAACTTGAAAAAGCAAGCTACATTACACGCCCAATATAGAAGTTATGAATCTTTTCGTAAGACTTTATAGCTCTTTTTTCAACATAACCTCAAAAGATCTTCCGGTCTTTTATGCTTTTTTTGGCCAACTTTTGTTTTTTATTGAATTTTTTGGGAACTTTTCAATGAATCATGATCATGATCTAGGTACCATCCCTATACAAGATTAAGGTTATTGCATAAATATGCTTTCTCAACTGAAAGGTACTCGTATTTCAAAAAAAAATATTGAAAGGTACTCGTTCAACTAACACATGATCAATTTGCAGAATACATTTTTTCACTTACTCCTAATAAAAATCGAATCCACAATCTTTTATGTTGGAAACAAATTCAATATTACTAAACTATAAATTTATTGATGTTTTATAAAAGAATCTTACTACATGGTTTTTAGAGCACAGTTGTATTCTTAGAAAGCATATTCTTATTCATATATACTTAACTACTTTTTTTACGAGAAAAAGAGAAGTCGGAGACGATCAATAATAATATATTTATGTTAGACGTGACTATACATGCATACTTAACTACTTATTGAGTTTATACTGTTAAAGTATAAACATCAACAGTTAATTATGTTTATGAGTATGAATTCCATCTTCTATAAAATATTTAAATATAATTAAGTTGAAGGTACTATGATTAGGGGATTAATAAAACAAATACTAAAAGGGACACACATGAGAAGCAAAGCATTAGCATGCACTATTACGATAGATTGTGTCATTATTCTAGTAATTATAGAGATAAAGAAAATAAGCTCAAAGTTGGTGGCTTTAGATAATTGTGTCACATAAGAAGCAAAATCAGGGCCAAAATGGAGAAATCAAACTTGACCGAACTGACCATTATCTTAGGTGTTTTTACTTTTCAGTTCCTTCTTGCCACTAAAAGAGCTTTGTCCTTCTTTTTGGTCTGTCAAATATTATTTAGTTTTTAATAACTAATATCTCATTTCCAACTTTTTACTCTTGGTCATGCTTGCCCATTCCCCCGAGTGGTCACATTGTGTGAGCCCACCCACTCCAACAATTTAATCACCAATTAAAGATTTGTTTCGTCATCTGTGCGTAATATTATATGAAAATCTGTATACTTCCTCTTTCTCGTAACTATAGATATATTTTTTAATTTAGATGTCTCGAATTATAAAAAATCTTTTGTTTATCATTCAGTTAATGTTGCCCTTATTTACTCGAGTTGTTGAATTTAATAAATATTAAGTGCTAGTTCTTTTTTCTTGGAGGATAGTATATATGATAAGTACTTAATTTATCTTGATGTAAACAATGGTTTTATAATTCATTAATAATATAGTTAATTCCAAAATTAAAAAGCCGTGTCTTTCATTTTTTGTAAGAGTAAATAAAATGGTGTAAAAAAAGAGTCATCTCGGTATGATTCTTTGATTCTCTCTTTAACAAGTTTTTTTTTGAAGGGTCTTTAACAAGTAAGTTTATTGAAAGGAAACATTCTCCAAAGTGTGAAGGCGCACTTTGGACATTTAACCGCTCGGCGTTCGCGCCTTCGCCCATCCTCCAAATTTTACGAATTTTGCAAATTGGGGTAGCTGCTGTTAGTCCATATTTTTGACGCAAAAAAGTCGCAGTCAGTCCCTCCTCTCTCTAAGCCCTCTTCTATCTCATTGATTTTGTCTGTTTGTTTTGTGCTTCACACCTGAAAAGAATAGTATTTATGCTTACTCACCACACACTACTCTCTTTCACGACAAAAATCCTTACCTTTCTCATTCAACTCACACACGCTTCTCTTTCCTCCGTCATCTTGTTCTTGCAATACTCTCTCTCTGTCGCTCTCTTGTGTTTATCATAGCCTCATTGCCTCCAACTCTTCTTATGCAATTGCTCCTTAGTTCTTACATAACAATCTTCTGTTGTTCTTGTTTCAAAGTCGTTCTCTAGTTGCTCGAAAAGGTGTTTGTCTTTTGTCATGTAATATCGTGAAAGTTGGAGTCTTTACAATCTTCTCCATTCTGATAGTCAATCTTTTATGTGATGTCAATAATGGGTTCTCGTTAAAATTGTTCCCTGTTTCTTTTGTTTGGATTTTTAATGTCCATTTGCTTCATTTTGTTTTGAACAGCCTTGAAATGCAGTTTTTGATGATGGGTTTTCGTTAATCTAGTGAGTCTCCCTGTTTTTTTTGCTTCATTACTCTTGAGGTTGACTCATAAAGTTGATTACTTTTGCTTATTTGAAGTGTTAACATGTAATTGTGATCTGTGAATAGAGTTATATTTGTTTACTTTTTGGCGGGACTTAGTTCGATGAGTAGAATGCTTTTGTTATTGATGAAGTGAGAAAGAAAGGAAGGAGTTAATGGATCTAAACTTTCACTGAATTCAAACGTTAAAAAGATCTAAGCATATGGAGTGTATCTGTTCTTTCCGTTAATTTAGAATGTTCTATTAGC
>CAODLS010966407.1:0-10564 GCA_948243855.1 Flueggea neowawraea | reverse complement strand
TAAAAAAATATTATAAAATAGAATTTTGAGTTGAAAATGACCACAGTCTCTTAGATTTCTTGAAAATTTGAAATGTAATCCAAGTCATTCTCATTCCCCATATATCCCCGTATCAAATGTTGCCCACATCACAATTTGGCTCGAGCCAAACTCAGTTGTGGTTTGGAAATTTGTGGTACAAGCCATACAATAGACGGTTTGAATTAAAAGAATTTGATTTGTCCTTTGCTTGCGAAGTTTTTTTTTTGGTTCTATTTTCATAAGCACTAACTAAAAAATACAAAAATTAAAAAAATTTAGTTTTAATAGTTAAATTCATTTAATTTCATAAGTTTTTACATTTGTACTCTTTGATTAATTGTGTTAGTTTTTAATGAATTAATTGAAAGAAAAAATTAAATGAATACAAATTTGTAACTTTGTTAATAATAAATACTAAAAAAAATTATTTATATTTTAAAATATTAAAAATAAAAATTATACCTATCAAATTAGAATGGAGATGGTAATTTAGGGAAATATGAGTGGCTTAAATTTTCTGAAAAAAGTTCGAAGTGCAACCAAGCCGATCCCTATATATCTCGTACAAATTTCACCGGCAACGTGACTTGGCAGTTTGGCTCCTTGTGAGCCCCTCCAATTCCAAACAAGGTCAAATTTCCCGTACTTTTTTCTAAAAAAGAAAATTGAGAGGCTTTTCTTCTTTTTTTTTGTTCTTTGACGGTAAGTGAATCAACTTAATTAATCAGCTATTAATTCAGCATTATTTTCAGAGCAAGTTAGGCCTCACACAAATAGACCTAACAGGGGAATAACACTTTCCTAGTAAGAGAATGCACTGCTCCATTCACATGACTTGTTTGGTCAAGTGTTAAAAAAGAGAAAAGTATTACTTCTCAAAAAATAAATAAATTTTATTTACTTAATTAAATAAAAAAATTGAATTTATCAAGAAATTAAGTACTTACTTTTAACCTTAAAAAGTAACTTCTTAAGAGAGTTAAGAAGTCAAATTTCTTTAATAACTAACTAAATATTTTATTAATATATTTTCAAAATATTATTGTATTTATTTATAATTTTTTTAAATTTTTATAAATTATTTCAATAATAAATTTTGATAAATTATTTTATAAATAATTTTTTTATATTTCAATTTTATATAAGTTATAAAAAAATATTTTACATTTTTAGGATTTTTAAAATATGTTTTATATGAAATATTTTTATTTAATTAAATAAATAAATTTTGTCAAATTTTAAAAATAGTCTTCATTATAAAATTGTGTAAAAAATAACTGTAGTTTTATTTTTCATAAATAGTTTTTCTTTAATTTTTTATATTATTAATTTAAATTTAATAAAAATTAGTATATTATTAATTTTTTTCAATTAATTTTTTAAAAAGTATAATTTTGAATCAAATATAATAAATTGTACTTTTTAACAATTTAATATGCTAATTAAATACTTTTAAGAATTAACTTTTTAAAAAATTGAATAAAACGAGTCTTTAATATGAACAACTTTTTAACATTTTGACATCATTGTTAACAAAGATGGACAATGCTGAATTAATAACTTACATATGTAGAGTCATAGAGACAATAGCCTGCACTACTAATAGAGACAATCTGATACAGCGACACATTCTCTCTCCTTCTCACCTTCAACCAGCTAAGTGTTCTCTTATAGAAAAAGCTTCCAATTGTTCAGCTACATGCATATGTATTACCGATTTCAGAAAGCCCCCAACAGCGGGTCAAAACATTTGCATCTAACAAAAGTCGTTTTCTATTTTTCCGTTACTTTTTTTGATTTACAGTTATAGCTGCGTTAAAGTCCAAAACGCATTAATTAGGTTAGGTTGCTGTCAAATTCTGGTTTTCTTTTTTCTGCCCGACCAGGGAAAGAACCACTAAATCATCTTTTTTGTTCAATGCAAACAGGCCAAGAATCCATTTACTCTTCTTGTTTTTTCTTTTTATCGTATTTGATCAACTAACAAGTTAACTATGCAGATCACAAATCACGCTCTCTTTATCGCTATAATTTTCATTTAGGAACAGTTAGTAAGAAAATGGGATCATTTTGTAGCGTCTGATAGAAAATAACTTGTTTGATAGCTTATTCCTTTCACATCCAATAACAGATCAGAAAGGACTTGTCATTAATGTTGCTTAACACTGCTAATAAGTTGAACAACATGGTGCAATAATTGGGAAAGCTTTAATTAAGTTATGCCTAAGAACTATGATGGTTGTGAATTATAATAAAAAAAAGACAGTCGATAACACTGGCAATTAAACATGGTTTATAGCGACTGTACCCGAAATTATTTCAACCAACTATGCAAGGGAAAGTGACATTTTATCAACCCCCATATAATTTAAGAATAATAGCCTCGTTAGAGAGTATCTCTTTGGTTTCAAGTTTGAAATAAGTAAGAATCAATGCGTATGTCCTTTAATTTGAATTCTGCTGTTAACCACTTCATCATACATAATTCATTTATAGACTGCAGTTCTTTTTCTTTCACTGTAATTAGGGCAAAAATGAGATTAATTAGAAAAAAAAAAAGTAAGATGCATAATGACAATGCAGCATTCCTACTGATGTCAAGGATAGGAGTTGATCCACTTTATACTAAGAATTAGGACGCGCTAAATTTACACGAAAGTAAAGTTTTCTCTTACGAACTAAGTTAAAAGAGAAAACTTAGCCAAATTGTGTTGATTTGTGTATAGCACATGGATGTGGAATGAGCCATTACTTATACTTTTTTGTAATCGCTGGTCTTATACTTTTTTGTTTTGTTTTGACATAAAGATAAAGACATTTCATTCAACCAAACTATCAGCCAGAGTAGCAGATATACAATCAGGAGGAATACATCCCTCATACATAAAGACCTGAATAGAAATCCACGGCTTTAATCAACAAGTGAGCAACACCGTGGACAAATGGTTTCAGAAATGTGTTTCGTATATTTAGAAGAATAGGGTACAAAGCCTTTTTAATTGTGAGTACAACTTGTTCCTAACGTCTAGGAAATAGTCAACTAATCTAGGAAATAGTCACACAATCTTCAACACACCGGTTTACAGATCGATGGATAGAAACAATTCCAACATTAACAAGAGTTTTTGGTCTTATACTTGATTTAATTGTTTGCTTCTGTTTTTAACTTTAAAAGTTACTCTCTCCGCCTCATAATTTTAATCCAATTTTCCTTTTGTGTATGTCCCAAGATGTAGTCTAATGTTGGGATAATTTAGAAAAATTGATTAAAATTAATTATTTTTTTTAATATGTGTGTATCTACAAAGTGGACTAAAATTATAAGACGAAGTGCGTACATCTATAAAGTCTAATTACGACAAACAACAGAGCTTTTTGTCTTGAACTTATAATTTCCAACCAACTCTCAACTCGAATACTTTTTGAAAGTTAATTTGAAGATTTTGAGCATCACGCTTATGCATTTTTCTTTTTTCAATCAGTGAGGATTGATAGAGTAACTTAGGCAAGATACTTGGTATAGTCAGCACCTCTTTTTATAGACTGATGTCATTTTAAAGTTGTACGAGTATCACAATGAATCTTTTTGATCATTAATTGGCGATTAACAAGGTGGTTACTGGCATTTTGACGGCATTAACACCAAGCATTTGTTTAAGCGTGTATCAAATGGCGGCTAGTTGGCTTCCCACTTACGAAATCAAGAAGATGATAATTGACAAATCTGATAATTAGAGTTCCGTTCTCAAACTTAATTAAATGAATGAAATGATACTGTGAATGACAGAGATGCATAGAAGACAAGATCATGCAAACTTATTTTTATCGATGACTAATGTATATAACAAATAATATGTAATATTTTATAATAGTTAGTGATAAGTAAACAGTAAAAATAACATATTTTTTAATAAAATATTATATATTATTTAAAAATATATTATATACTGTTTATACTAAACCAGCCTTAAGTTTTAATTTCAGTGAGAATCTCTAATGGATTCTCAAACGCCAAAGCCAGACCTTTTTTTTTCATCTTTTATTTCTTTTTGGCCTTTTCCACGTATGCTTCTCTTAGTGTTTGCCAACTCGGACAGATTGATTTCAAATTGAAGTTGATAAGACACCAACGTGAGAAAGCAGTGCATTCACCACCGAATGGTCCAATGTTCATATTGCTTTCAACTATTAATACACAATTTGCTTTCAACTATTAAGGATACATGTAATCTACAGTCTTTAAAGTCGTTTTATAAAATGTCTGTTCAGTATTTTTATTATTATTTTATTAAAGTCCTCAATTTTTAACCTCTCAGCTTTTTTATCCGTAACTCAGCGGTTATTTTAAGAGTCCCACAGGACGCCTACTCAGTTGTTCACTAAACACAATTTTATTTTAATCCCGTTTGAATAAATTTGACCGTTGGATCAAGACGATCCAACGGTCAGATTTTGATTTAAAAAAAATATTAATGTATCACTAGTCTCGCGCCTGACACATGTAATCCGTCCTCCCGTAGGAAGACGAACTTCGATATAGGGATGTAGTAACACGTTCTCCAATCAACGGCTAAGATCCCGTGTTGTGAGCAGCGTAATACATAATTTACTAGCTGATTTTGACACCAAGTTGCCATCAAAAACAACAAAACTGTCAGACAATGACTGATTTTGTTTTCCTCAATGCGTTTACAACAACAAATAATGGTGACAAGATTTATATCCCGTATAGGTTTCTTAGATCTCAGATTCAACACAATTCACTGATGACATTTTCTTCTTAACTTAAATTTTCCCTGGAATCTATCGCAAAATTGAAAGGAGAAAAGACTCTCGTATATGTTTAGTTTACAAGAAATTTATCTTAATCAAAACCGAAGAAAATCAATCGTAAACAAAATGTTTCACATTTCTTAATTAAAATTTGAACTCTCAATTTCTTAGCGATTAAATGGCTCCGGAGGAATCTGTGTATTTACTATTCTCAAATGTATGACAGTACATTTTGCTAACAAAATCTATTGCCAAGCATACTCAAAGCGTCTGTCAATAAAAGAAAGAAAAGATCAATTTAAAAGTAAACCATGCAGAAACATTTCACAGTAGAAAACAATGCCGCAAAAAAAATACAAGCAATAATTGGTGGTGGGGTTTGGTTCCAGCTAATAGCCAAAACATAGTAGGAAGAGTGTGAGGAACAATCATATCGATCGGCTTTATTGTGATTAAACGTTACAACAATATACTATAAAGCTAATCAATAATAACGCCCATTGCTTCTCTAAGAACCTTTGATTACTTGTGATAATAATTGTCTCTTTATTATTATTATTATTATTATTATTATTATTATTGACTAAAAGTCATGTGGCCCAAATTTCCACTACCACTTATATTACCAGCCCACCCAGCCACCACACTTCTGCTACTGATAATTGCTCATCAACAAAGTAGTTGGGAAAGGCATGACCTTAATACTTTTTGGCTACTTTTTAATCTCATTTGTATTAGTGGTTTTCCTATTGTACCTCATTTTACCAACTAAAACAATACAATATACCATTATTCCCTTGTACAAGATAAGATAAATAGAATACATCATTAGTAATGTTCAAACAAATATATATATCATTAGGCACTACAAACAATCAACTCTCTTTGTTTACTGTATAATTCACTGTATTAGGAGTTCCAACATATCGGTTTGTATGCATATACTGATTTGTGTATCAAGTTCTAAATTTAAATCTCATAAAAATCCCATAAAAAATTAATTTTTGAAAAATTTGAGACCATGCGTTTAGATGTTCTCTTTATTCACATTAGACGGTCGATTGTGGAAATATCCCCCTCATCAAAAAGAAAAAAAAAACATAAAAGGATTCTAAACCTTAGAACCAATAAAAAATTATATAGATTGAAGAGTTAAATAATTTAGCCAATAAATTTATCATGCTATGCGAAAACGAAACCGATGACAGGTTGTCTTTTTAAAAGAGTTACTTTTCTGAAAAAGTTACGAAAGGTAAATAGGCAAATTTGTCTCACGAAAACAAAACCTATAGGCAGCATAAATGTATATATTAATTTACGTAGATGGAAGGAAGATGTATGCATAATTCAGTCACGGACATACCTGAAAGTAACAAGTAACCTAAACAGCACTTTCTCATAAAGCTGAGAGGGCAGATTTGGCAACTTCTTGCCCACCCAATAATCCACTAAGCCTGCATAATTTGAGATAATCAGCCTCCAAATCATGTGGTCATACAAAAAATCAAAATGGACATTGATGCATATCTGCATTTTGTTGCAAAACGTGTGGTAGCGACTTGCTGCACTCAAGAAGATAATGTGTTAAACTCACACCAAGATTCTAATGGTGTTTATTGAGACTTGTCTCAGATTCTGTGTAATTGCAAACAACATTATGAAGCCACATGAAATAATGATTCTTCGAATTAACCATTATCATTATTGCTATCCTTAAAGCATTTGAATCCTTATTGCAATCATGTAAAGGAATAATTCTAATTAGTGTCGTATTATCTCCAGCATTAAAAAATCGAAATTTAATTTCGAATACAAGCCAACATATTAAAAAGAAAAATCTGTTTCAGAATGAAGTAGTAGTGAAACTAGACTAATTTCCATATATTGACAAAAACAGTAGTCGACAAAACTTATTGGCATTTTAGTGAAAGAATAAAATAATGTAGCCAACCTTTCATTTTTTCTTTTAATGTCAAAGAGCTCGAAATTGCTGTCATGCTTTACTGCACAAGGATCTATTCAGTCAAGGCTAGTGTCTTCCTCTAATTATATATTAGACACGTAGTGACCCGCCTAATCAGCATTGCATTTGAATGGCATAAACTAGCTAGGTAGGGGCTTAGATAATCTATTCACCATTCATATGTAAACCTTGTTTTCTGTTCTGCCTGAACCTTTTAACAGAAACTTTGTCAGAACCAGTAACTCATCAAATTGCCCCAACTTGCCGGGCCAGTTTGAAGGTATTCTATGAAGATGGAGGCTCTTAGGTTCCGCCTTCCATTAATGGCTATGATTTTTTGCTTCTGTTACACCTATGTAGTTGCAGAAGTGAAGAGTCAAGCAATCAAGAAGACTTACATAGTTCACATGGATAAGAACATCATGCCAGCCAGCTTCGAAGATCACCTGCAGTGGTACGATTCATCTCTGAAATCAGCATCAGAATCTGCGGAGATGCTTTACACCTACCACAACGTTATCCAAGGCTTTTCTGCAAGACTCACACCTGAGGAAACTGAAGCACTCCAGAATCAACCTGGAGTTCTCTCCATACAACCTGAAATGATGTATGAGCTCCACACAACTCATTCTCCAGAGTTTCTTGGACTAGGAAAAAGTGATGCTCTGCTCCCTGCATCCAACCAGGTTAGTGAAGTGATCATAGGAGTGCTAGACACCGGTGTCTGGCCGGAGCTAAAGAGCTTTGATGATACAGGGCTTGGCCCCATTCCAAGCACTTGGAAAGGCGAGTGCGAAGTGGGTAAGAACTTCAATTCATCAAGCTGCAACAGGAAGCTGATTGGAGCTAGATATTTCTCAAAAGGGTATGAGGCAGCTTTTGGACCAGTTGACGAAACAATGGAATCAAAGTCACCAAGAGATGATGATGGCCATGGAACTCACACTGCAACTACTGCAGCTGGTTCGGCCGTAACTGGTGCTAGCCTATTTGGTTATGCCAATGGGGTATCTCGAGGAATGGCCCCACAAGCTCGGCTAGCAACATACAAGGTATGTTGGCTCGGTGGTTGCTTTGGCACTGATATTGTGGCAGCTATGGACAAGGCTGTTGCAGATGGTGTGGATGTTATCTCCATGTCTATAGGGGGAAGACTCTCAGATTACTACAGAGATACAGTAGCAATTGGAGCTTTCACAGCCGCAACACATGGAGTTCTTGTGTCATGCTCAGCTGGAAATGGGGGCCCTAGTCCTGGCAGCTTGTCCAACGTTGCACCCTGGATTACCACTGTAGGTGCTGGAACACTGGACCGCGATTTCCCAGCATATGTGAGTCTGGGAGATGGCAAGAAGTACTCAGGCACATCTCTCTACAGTGGGAAATCGTTATCTGGCTCAATGGTGCCGCTGGTTTATGCTGCTAATGTCAGCAATTCATCGAGTGGTTCTCTTTGCATGACAAGCAGTTTGCCACCAGCAAAGGTTGCCGGAAAAATTGTGATATGCGACCGAGGAGGGAACAGTAGGGTGCAAAAGGGATTGGAGGTTAAAAATGCCGGTGGGGTGGGAATGATTTTATCAAACACAGACATGTTCGGAGAAGAGCTAGTAGCAGACGCACATGTCCTTCCCACAGCAGCAGTGGGACAAAAAACAGGTGATGCCATTAAGAAATATGCCATCTCTGACCCTAAACCAGTGGCCACCATTGCTTCTGGAGTTACGAAACTAGGAATCGAACCATCACCAGTGGTTGCAGCATTTAGTTCCAGAGGTCCAAACTTGCTCACACCAGAAGTACTCAAACCAGACATAATAGCTCCAGGAGTGAATATCCTAGCTGGATGGACTGGAGCAGTCGGGCCGACTGAGTTATCAAGTGATACCAGGCATGTCGACTTCAACATAATTTCCGGTACGTCCATGTCCTGTCCCCATGTAAGCGGATTGGCGGCGCTCGTCAAGGCTGCTCACCAGGATTGGAGCCCAGCAGCCATTAAATCCGCACTCATGACCACTGCCTACGCAACATACAAAAATGGAGACACCATACTAGATGTGGCCACAGGACAACCTTCAACACCATTTGACTATGGTGCTGGCCATGTCAACCCAGTAGCTGCTCTAGATCCTGGACTTGTATATGATGCCAATGTTCAAGATTACCTAGGCTTCCTCTGTGCTTTAAACTACACGCCAGCACAGATCAAGGCAGTCACAAGCAAAGACTTGAGCTGCGACACCGGAAAGACATACAGTCTCGGAGATCTCAATTATCCGTCCTTATCTGTTCCTCTTGAAACCGCTTCAGGCAGAGGTGGTGGTGCTGGGGTAAGAAGTACTGTAAAATATACCAGGACACTTACCAACGTCGGTTCTCCAGCCACGTACAAGGTTTCAGTATCTTGACAAACTCCATCAGTGAAGATATCAGTTGCGCCAGCATCACTCAGTTTCAGTAAGCTATATGAGAAAAAGAGTTATACAGTGACCTTCAATGCTGTTTCTATGCCATCCGGAACGACCAGCTTCGGTCACCTAGAATGGTCAGATGGAACACATCGGGTCAGTAGCCCGATGGCTTTCAGTTGGACATGATCCGGTCCTCCAAAATCTAGGAGAAGTGGGTAAGTGACCATTACTCATGGGACATGAAGCGCTCTGGATTTACATCTTGTTGAATGTATTTTACGTCTTCTTATGTTCCAACAACTGCGCTAGAACTGCAAGTTGTTGAGCTGATAATCGCTCCACCGAGATGATCGGGGAGGAAGGAAAAATAATTGTACAGAACACCATTGTGTGAGCTCAGAATAGAGTTCTGAATTATATATCATGTTTCTCCATAATATTGTTAATCTTCTTATCAAAGGAAAGTGAGAACAATTCTTAAATTAAACTCTAGACCCATGAAAACATCCTGAACCAAATTAAAGGGCAGCTCGTAGTTCGATAGATTCTATCCTATCACATTGTTTTGAAAACACATCAGTTACCCGGTTACAACAACATGGATCCCTTTTCCCAGATGCAACTGGATTCACCCCTGAATTGCAGCGCATCCCTTAATTTTTCCTTTTTTATGTCAAAAGCCAGTTCTTCAGTATCTTTGAATTCTCAAAAGCAGCTTTGGTGAAGAATGGCGGAACAGAATTGCTTACCTATAAATATTTCCTAATTTGTCTTATTTTTAGTTCATTTTCACCTTTCCTGAACCACTACATGGCAAATTATGGATCAGTTTCAGTAACTAAAATGCGTAGAATTTTAACAATCTTGTAAAACTGATTAAAATGCATTCTTCTTCTCCACCTTATACTTGAAGCTCATCAACAAATTTACCAATTGCATGGTCAAGCTGACTGATTGATGTGGTAAAGCTATAGCAAAGCCAATTAACATTAAAGAGATCCACTTTGTTGCTCAAACTGATTCAAAAGTATACAGTTCAACAATTTCAAGATATTGAAATTCTTGGATACAGCATCACACATATCCAAATAATAAGGCAGTAGATGAAGAAAATAAACGACAACAGATTGCATGACAGCTAAAAAGCTCTAGAGATTCTTTTATAACAAGGGGAAAAATGATCAGTACAATGAAACATCATTCAGAATCCTGCATAGACTGACAAACTGGAAGATAGTATGTATCAAGCTGCCAGTACTTGTGTTTCACACCTTCCCATACTTCCCCCAAACAATCTTTAACAGGCAAGGGTATTAACTGTGTAGAGTAGCCCAAATTCTCGAGTTCTAGTGAAACTAAGTTACAATATACAACATGGAAGAACGCATTACCT
>CAODLS010966392.1:0-20469 GCA_948243855.1 Flueggea neowawraea | reverse complement strand
TTTAACTACATGTATTATTTATTTTATATGATTTAAATTTAATTAAATTTTAAATTATTTTTATTAATCATAAAATAAATAATATAAAATACTATGCTTGTGCACTGCACAAGCTTCTAAACTAGTACTATAGCATTTTGAATAAAGAGTTAGATGAAGAGACACTCTTTAAGATTTTTCTATTTATTTTTTGAATTTTGTGGTGATTTGTAATTTCCAAATCATTTTTAATATAATTAATTTAATTAATATTTAGTAAACACATTCAATCTACTTTTATTATTTTAATTAAGATGCTTTAAGTCTACAAAGAGTAAGATGAAGAGACACTTTTTAGGATTATTTATTTATTTTTTGAATTTTGTGGTGATTTGTAATTTCCAAATCATTTTTAATATAATTAATTTAATTAATATTTAGTGAACACATTCAATCTACTTTTATTATTTTAATTAAGATGATTTAAATCTGTTTAATAACAATCTGGATAGTGCTACGAATGCCCACCACTACAAAAAAAGTTACGCCGTTACAGGGGTATGAGTTTATGAATTAAGAAATCAAAGAGTTGGGATATGAATGATGCTGACTCTACAGCTGATCCATCAACAATTCTCACTTATATCATCCACGTAGTGCTTCCATGAATGGTGATGATTTATCTGTTCATTGTCAATCACAAGTATCAGACCAATATCTCAACTCTCCTTTCCTCCTTTTATGTTAACTTCTCCAATTATAAAGCTTTTGAAGCGCTAAAACTGTTCGAGAAAATGTAAATTCAATCGCAGCTTTTATGAATACTTGCTAAAGGTTTGGATCCAAGGGAACATAACTATAGCTGTGAAACTTTATAGGTAAGTGATACTTTTGTTGAATTTTTATTTTTGAGTGAGCCGAACAAATGATAAATCTTAGGAAAAGATTTTCCCTTGGTTTTGTCAAGATCAAATACATTTGACTTTCTAGTTTCTAGATTTTTGTTCCTTTAAATAGAATAAATGTTCTTAAAATTGTGGCTTTGTCTCCATGAATTTTCAAAGTTGGAAATGAAGCACAAAATATCAAAAGAGGGATTTTTTTTAGATTAGAACATGCATTTTAGAATAGAAGTTTTTGTTATATGTGCTTTCACCTGATTTATTATTCAGATTCATAATATATTAGTCCAAATTATGACTTTTGTATTCTTTGATAGTATATGCTTTAGCATTCTAATTCTTTAATGAAAGTTTAAAAAGAATTTCAAATGGACAATGTATGGTGCAAGAGGTGGAGACGATTGTTTATTATCTATAGTAAGAAAACTCTTCTTCATGAGCTAAAGTTGGTAAATGAATCGTTGCAGGGGTTATTTACAGTCGATATAATCAAGAAAAAAATGGTTGCTCAAATTAGCCAGATTGAAGAAGAAACTTATACTTGCTTCAAATAAGTGTGTAAGAATCAATGGGCGCCTTGATTTCATTGTGTGCCGCAAGCAGTATTTACGGATTCAATCTGAAATGATTAAGGCATAGATAAATTATATTATTTAGAATTATTATTTAGAATTATTTTATTTATCCTAAATTATACTATTTAGAATTATCCTATATCAATTAAAAACTAATACCATTTACAATTATACTATAATATAGTATAAGAAGTTATACTATTTAGAATTATACTACATTATTTAGAATTATTTTATTTTCCTCATTATAATCACCTATTTTTAGGACCATCCATCCTTAGTCTTTTTTTTTATGAAATATATAAATGATCTTGTGAATAAACTCCAAATTTTATTAATTTGCCCTTATTATAATTACCACATTTGTTTTTCTTATGACCATATCAATTAAAAAAATTCTACATTTTCAAAATCTCAAATTCAAAGTTATGTCCGCAGCACGCGCGGGCCTTCAAAGTAGTTGATAAATAATATCACTATCCCAAAACCGAACACTTCAAGCATAAATTAGAGCACAGCGAGGATTGTTTAGAGCTAGCTAGTATATTGTCAAAGCCATTTATTGCTATCTTCACTAATTTCACATGCATGCTTCGTTATACAACTCCACCACTATCGATTGGTGTCAAAAAAAGACACACAAAGGATAAGAGCTAAGGATATGGTGTGTTGTAGTTTGAAAACCAGTTCTGCGATCTCTACCTGGCAAAGAGCATCTATTCTCTCCAACCAAGATATATAGATCGTCTACATTTATAGATTACAGCCCACACGAGCAATATTTTGTGTAATGTTTTTAATGGCAACTAGACCAATATGCCATGTTGTGGCTTTGTGATTTTCTTGTTTATTGATCATAAAATCAGTCAATAATGAAACAACATGTTGGACACCAATGCACAAAAAGAGGGGGACGAAAACAAAAGGTGGCGTGAGAAGTCTTTCAATTAATTGGTTGAGGATTTATTATGTGGAACAAAACCCTATCTAAATGAAATCAAAAAAGTTCATAACTTCGCGTTTTTTTTATGACTAATTGGTTTTAGAATTTATGTGTACGTATGTCTATTTAAAAATTGAAAAAGGTAAAGATCCATTTTGTTGTCGTACTTTTTCATGTGGAGTCGGTAGAAGAATGCACCGGTGCAGAACCACAAATGCTCTCAAACACCAAAAAAACAATTTTTGAAACAAATGTTAGTCATGTTTAGTTTAGTTTAGTTTATGGCTTATATAGTATGCACGAAAGATTTTAACTTCTTTTTCTAATTCCATAATAAGTTCCCGCCAATTGCTTTTATCTTTTTTAATTGTGTTGCAACCAACCAAAATTACTAGCTCAGACAATTTTAGAACCAAATTACTAGACCGAGAAAGTTAACCTAAGCTGTCTAATAATTGAAACTCAGTCATTATAAATTAAGTTAACCAAATTACTAGCAGCAGCGCAATGTGAACTGTTACATTAGATTTCCCTTAAACTTGTGACGTCCTCGTCGTGTCGACTTATTTCAATCTCAGACCCAACTCTAAGTGCTTTGGTGCACAAGTGGCCTAGTACCCCATGAGCCTAGCCACTCACAAGTCTAACCCAACTTAACTTGTTATCACCGGTAATGACTCAAATCTAATTGATCTAGACAACTTTCAAGTTGAAACATCTGACCCAAATTATTAACTCAAATTATCTAATAGTTGAATTTTTGTTATTATAAACCAAGGCATGTTGCCACTTCCAAGCGATAATGGATATTACATGTGTTCATATTAATTAATTATTTCAGCTATATATAAACTTAATTTGTTTTTCTTATTTATTTGATACTTTTCATTTCCTATCGCTGGATTGAGACAATTTCATATAGCGTAAAAAGAAAGGTCGGACTCTTATATGTGACATGTGAATTACTTAATTAGATGTAAATTGTGTTTTGAACTTATAAAAATCAAAATGTAAAATGTTGTAACATCTTTTAACATTTAACTCTTATTCATATGACTTATTTAATCTATTGTTGTTATGAATTCGCACTTATTTAACTATAAGCTTTTAGCTGGGAAACTTGGCGAAAACGCTCATAACATCAGACACAGGGAAAGGATTACACAAACCGATACGTCCAAATTATGCCTAAATTACACACCAAAACTAACTAAAGTTTCACCAATACCAGAAAAATTGTCATTTATGGTATGAATACACAAAGAGAGGAGGAAAGAAAACATTATCAAAATAAATTTTAGAAAAATTATATCAACAAAGTGCATGAAAACTATAATAAAATATATACTTGAAATACAATAAAATATAGCATATGCATGTGAGAAGGTAGCAATAAAATCAAGGAAAACAAAAACAGCTAGTCCCGCTGGAGCAATAAGTGGGGTGCACATTCATTATCTACTGATCACTTAAGGAGTTCCTATTTCAAAATTATATGCATGCTGCTCTCCAATTATTTGTTATTAATTAAAAAATGGTTCTTTTTGAACTTTTAATCTCCATCTAATTTGTTCTGGAAAGAAAATAATATATGCATATAATTGTGTTTGTGTGTTGCATAATACATATATTTATAGATTTGGATACATAACCGCTACCCACATTTCATCCCCTTCAACTGAGACACTCATGTCATTTGTGAACTTTTTTGTTCAAAAATCATGTATTCATGGCATTGAACAAAAAAAAATGATATCTTGATGCATGTATGAAACATAAAGACATGTAAACCCTACAATGTTAATCTTGTGAAAGAGAAAGGGTTTCTTCACTTGAAGAACTTCCTCTTAAAGATATTTTCCCATTATCACTTGTCTTTTGTTTCAGAGAAAATATTAGCTCAACATACTCAATAAATTAGGGCTACCAAAATTTCAGGCCACTATAATTGTGGTTGACATTGACAAGTACCATATATATAGATGAGAGAAGAAAGACAATAAATAAGAAAAGGCATGGTTGCTCTTTAATTCCCAATTAAAAGTACAATTTAAAAAAAAAAAGAATAAAAAGAGGAGAAATAATGGGAGATTTTTGATACAAGTTAGCCAATTAGTGACTTTTGTTTGATTAGTTACCGAAATGGTCCCTAGTTGTTACTTGTTAATAGGGCTGGATTAGAGTCGAGTCGAGCCGAGTTTTAGAGTGTTTAAAATCGACTCGTTTAAAATCTATCCAGCTATCGAGCTCGAGCTTAAACTCGAGTTTTCTCTCGAGCTCAAAATTTTGTTCAAGCTCGGCTCGTCACAAGACTTGCGAGCACAAGAGCTTGTTCACAAGTTTGTTCGCGAGCTTTTCGAACTCAGTTCAACAAAGACTCAAATAAATTTGTAGACGAGATTTGCTAGTTCAGCTTTGGAAACAACTCTACAAATAATATAATCAAATTTAGGTTAGTTCAATAAATCATGTTGAGCATGTAATTAAATCAAGAATTATTAAAAGTTTCAATTTGTTTCACAAGTTCAATCTAATATTAGATTATCTTATGCAGACATACTTAGACTTTTATAGACACGGTCAATTAGTTTAAGTTTGAAATTTTGTTGATGCGGCCCAAATATTAAATAATATTCCAAATATAAACATATTTTTCATAATTTAGTTTAACACACACACATATATATACGCAAGTGTATATATATAACCGAGCCTACAAACGAGTTTGATCACGAGTCTACAAACAAGTTTTTTCACGAGCTTTCGAGCCGGACTTTTGGGTGTTCAAGATCGGCTCATTTATTAAAAAGAGCTTAAAATTTTGTTTAAACTCGGCTCATTTATTATCAAGCTAAGTCGTGAACGAACTTTTATCGAACCGAACTCCGAACGGCTCTGCTCATTTCCACCCCTACTTGTTATGGGCATATCTCCGCTTGATCTTTTCTCGATTTCATCTCATTTAAATCCAAAAAGGTGCACGCTTCTTTTTATAATCCCAACTAATTTCTTAATTATTTAATCGCTTTTGTTAGCTTAATCGCATTTTGTTATGCCAATTAATCTGCAGCTTAGACAGGTGTGTTGTGGTCATCCATCCCTCTCGAATTATTGAGTTCATTGTAGAGCACATATATATACTATTAAAAAATCATTTGAAGCATGCTTTCATTTAATCTAAAACAAGAATTAATTAAGGAAATTTCTTACTTATCAAAAAAAATTAAGGAAATTCTTTCTCTTTGTTTGGTCTTGATGATCAACAATTTGCATGATCAAATAGACCATCTAATTATTCAATAAGTTAAATAATATTTAATCATGAATGAAAATTAAGAATGATATGGAGTCGATAAATTTTTTTTTCATCTAATTTTATGCTTTATACGCATTATAGTCCCATATATTTCACATTAAAGTTTATTTTTAGACAATAATATATGAAATTAAAGGATGATTTGGTATCCATATTTGAATCGTTATGGTAGTAGTTGGTGCTTGATTCAAATGTGAACAATAATCTAGCCACATATACGTGAATATAAAATATGCTTTGAAATTAGAGCATCTTTGTCATTATAGCTAAACGATATCTTTTAGTTATCGGGAGCATATCCTTTCATATTAATTAATTTCTTTCCTACCTAAGCCAAAAAGGTGAACTTTGAAGTTTTGCTGTTTGCTATCAATAATTCTTCTCAAATTATTAAATTCGTTATTGTTACATTGAATCGTGTATGGTGCAATATCGATGCAATATTTGCCACAAAACTTTCTATTATTTAAAGAAAAATTAAAGAAAGAAAATCACATCTCCAACCATGTAAAACTAAATATATCCAAAAGAAGAAATTTTGTAATTAAAAAAACAAATGGACTAAATATTTCTTTCGATGGTCAAGTCATTGTAACATCAAAAAAGAAATTGGTACTTCCCTAGATATATATTTGATGGCAGCTAACATGAGTAAAGATAGTAGCAATTCTCATTTTCATTTTTTATATACTGTTTTTAAAATAATTTTAATCTAATAGGTTTATTGTGTTATTTTTAGCACACTAGTTGGTTATGTATCATAATGTTTAAAATTTTTACAAAAAGGTTGTCTATTGTCTTAAATCGATGTCACTTTTATTATGTTGGTGAATTTCGATGTTAAATATTGATATGGAATCAACAATAACATTTAATTTAAAAGGTTTATTACTATTTTTTAATAGAATTATCATAATTATTTTTTAAGACAACTATATTAGCATTTAACAGAATTATAATATTTATTTTTTAAAGATTTATTATTTTTAATTAGTTTTTAATTATTGTGATAAACGTGGTCATATATTTTATGATGGATAAAAAATAATAATAAGAAGCTTGGTACGAGACGAAACTATCTCCTTGACAATTAGATCCTTTTTTTTATGACGAGGAACCACCTACCTAGATGCCCTTTGAGCATCACACCGGTTTGGTCAGACAACTCATTAAGCAACACACCAAGTTGGGTAAATCTTGAGGAAGCTAGCCCGACCTTACTGCAAGGGCTTCCCACTTATTAACGGGCTTATCAAAAGGCCTATCATCGCACAGTAAGCAAGTCCAAATTTATGGAAAGAGATGTTGCTCAGATTCGAACTTGCGAACTAGCTTGCACCGGAACGCACCACTACCAATCGTTCTACCCATGGTGGGTTAACAATTAGATCTTACCACTAGTATATTGCTACATATAATTCATTCATTTTTTTTCTTAATGTTGAAGGTGGTCAAATATATCAACAAAACCTCATCTTTGGTAAGGAAACTTACTTTTCATTAGAGTTTAGATAGAGAGGCTCTCACCTCTCTAGAAAGCAATTTTCCATAGTTTTCTTCTTATTTAGTCAATCTTTAAAGATTCGTTCTATTTTTTGTTTTCCATGTGTGTGCTATTTGGGTGATTTCTTTCTTTTTCTACTGACTTTTCTTGGCAGATCTTCTGGATTCTTGGTTTTAGTGTAACTCTCTGTGCGCCATTCTCCCCGTCATTAGCCGATCTAGCCAACGATGAGGGAGTCTTCTTTCTTTTCTATTTTTTTTGTAATGGGTCTATTAATAAGATCTTGTCAAAGGTGTTGGTTATTTCTTAGTTTATGTGACGTATGACCTTGCATGGGTTCCGTTGGTGCTTTGGGTAGGAGGTTATAGTGACGTTTTTTGTTGTTATTTAAGGATGGACTGAGTGGTCTATTGCAAGGTACATGTTAGGCTCATTTTGTTCGCCAATATGATGTTGTTTTAAAGGCAGCCCCTTTGTGCTTCTATTTGCTTAGGCTAGGAAAACTTGATTGTTATTCTTGTTTTGTACAAGTATTGCTTTGTAAGCTCTGTTAGTCCTTTATACCAATTTGTTTGCCGAAAAGAGAGCTATTTTAAGGTGCATGTCAAGATATCAACCTTTCCTTTATGGTTATGCTATTATTATACACCTGGTCGAGTGGGGTTTCTTTCTTTTCGAGTGCACTCGACCTAAAATCAGAACCTTTTTCCTAATGGTTTTACTTTATTTGGTTGTAGGCTAGGTTTAGATTGTTTATTCCTATTTTTTATATTTGATTTTGTAACCTTAAACCCTATATGCACACATGATAAGGAGCAAGAGAAAGTAATCACTGCATCCCGATCTCTGTCCTGTTTCTTAGGATCCACATTTATGCCTTTCACTGATACAACGTGACCAAGGAAAACTACCTGATCCAACCAGAATTTGCATTTGCTATAGTGACATACAATTGTTTCTCCCTCAATGTCTACAATACAATTCTAAAATGTTGCTTGTGCTCTTATTTATTTATCGTGTAAATCAAAATGTCATTAATAAATACGATATCAATTTTATTCAGATAAGACTGAAACACTTTGTTCATTAAATTCATAAAAACAACAGGTGCATTCATCAAACCAAATTGCATAATAAGAAATTCGTAATAGGCATACCTCATCCTGGATGTTGTTTGCAGAATATTTGTCTCCGCTATCTTAAGCTAATAGTAGTCGGATCTCAAATCAATCTTACTGAACACATGTGCACCCTGTAGTTGATCAAACAAATCATCTACACGTAGTAGCAGATACTTATTCTTTATCATAATCCTGTTTAACTGTTGATAGTCTATACACAACCTCAAGGTACGATCCTTGTTTTTAATGAACAACACCGGTGCTCCCCAAGACGATACATTAGGTCGAATAAATCCTTTCTCAAGTAGTTCGTGCAACTGAGTCTTTAACTCCTTCAGTTCGAGCAGTGTATGGAGATATGGAAATAGGAGTTGTCCCTAGTAAAAGCTCAATGGTGAACTCCGTATCCCTTTCCGGTGGCAAACCTGCCAAATTAGCTAGAATACATTAGGGAACTTATTTACGATCAGCTCATTTTGGAGTTTTACCTCCGAAATACTAGTGTCAACCACATGAGCTAAGTATGCTTGAGATACACTCTTGATCAGCTTAGAAGCATGAACAATAGATATCAAACAAGTTGGAATAACCTGCATTTCACCATGAAATATAATTTTATGTTGATCTAGCAACTCAAATGCAACTTCTTTAGTAAAACAATCAACAATCGCATGATGGCGAGTCAATCAATCCATGCATAGAATAATATTAAAGTCATGAAACAACATCAATATCAAATCTTCATGTAGTCTCATTGTTTCAAATTGAATCACACAATCTTAATACACACTGTTCATAATAATCAAGTCTCGGTCTCTTTCTTAGAATGGTGTAACTCCAGGTCTCTTCAACTTTTCAAAGCATTGATTTTCCAGAATCAAAGAAGAACCATGCACTTCCTACTCAATAGTTCAATATAATGCATGCACATTTCTATCTCTAATCATGTGGTGCATACATTGTAGAGCGTCGATCATCCCTCCTCTCTCTTTTATGCTTATCATGATCATAACTGCAATTTCCTCATTCTAAATGAGTTATGCAATGCAAATGTTATGTATGTATAAATGCCCTTTTAAGACCTTATCCCTACTCTGATACTAATCAATGTAACACCCATACTCTTATAACACATCTTCATAAAATCCATTATATATAGCAATACTTACATATATACAAACGAATTTACAGCAAATTATTCGAGATAGAAATAGCAAAGAGTTACAACAAAGTGTTCGGAGATAAAACTAGCAAAACTCGTAAACATAAAATCTGTCATATAGTATAAGCCAAGTCTGATAAACATAGATACAATGCATGATGAGCCATAAAGATCTCATCCTTAAGCTATATATGCACACGTGACAAGTAGAGAGAGATTGATCACAGTATCCTAACCTCTATCATGTCACTGTAAGCACAAGCCTTCAAATTAGCTCAAAAGCTAACCTGTTGATACAAGACAAAACAAGTTTGAGTCTCCGAGCTCGCCTTTAGAGCCTCTTCACAACCATTCTCACTTTACTCCTAGGATGCAGTACACGCGAAATTAACAAGTTCTATGTTTTCTATCAAATTCTCTAATAAAATCTATTCTTCTCCCTTTTTCTCTCCCTTTTCCCTTCTGTTGTCTCTCTGTTTTATGACCTGAACATGAATGAACTTGTTCTACTTATCTAACTTTTGATTTTATCAAGTTTATCTTAAGCACGAGGTGGCGACGTGCTTAAGAGGTCAAATCACAAGCCACCACTTTTCTACCTTTTATCTACTCCTTTTACATATAAGTATGCCTAAACTTGCAGTAACCAAATAATACCTATTTATACAACTATCTTGATTTATTACAAAACCACCTATTTACCCTCTTTCTACTTGTTTCACTTTTGAACCCTAATTCTTGTACCTATAAACCATTTATTACTCTCGTAACCTTTTTCTAACATATTCTCAAACCATATCGATAAATGGGACTATGGCATATGCAATGCCAGATCAATGCATGTACTATGCATACACATGCGATGCATGCTCGTTTATATGCATATTGGTTATGGTCATGACAGATTCATTAGGTAAGTCTACTTAAGTCTTTTTACTCTTCTCAATGATTTGGCTTGGCCTTTTGAACATCATCTATCTATTCTTAACATTCAAATGAATCCATGTTTGTTGACTAGAAAAAAAAAACCATAAGTAAGGAGACTTAGATTCAAGTAAAAGGATGACCATGTTAGTGGCTACTAATATGCAATTATATCACTTCAACATATTTTAGGTTCTACTATATTGAGAGGTAGATATAGAGTAAAAATAGATTATAAATTAATATATTTGGTAAATGTCATACATGATTTGACATAAATTGGTAACTTCCAAACTATGCAAGAGAAAAAAAAAGCTGTGGATGCAATCATAATGGATCCTTCCAGCATATATAGATCACATGTCCTCATTCATTTTATGATATCAACATAATTCTTGCAAATCGATAATACTCTATCTTCAACTGTGCACCTACATCCTAAGTCATTTAGGGTACCTAAGGAAATCAAATTCATTTTTAGGTTGAAAACATGTCAGTCATTGGTCAACATTCTCCTTGCTATCATGCATCTTGAAACTAATTTTTCCTCTTCCTACAATCCTGTTAGAGGCATCATTTTCCATTAATACAACACCACTATCAACAGGTTCATATGTGCATAACAGGTCCTTATTAGAACCCATAAGAATTGAACAACCATAATCAAGAAGCCATTCATTTATGGACTTTCACCCAACTCCTAAAGCTAACAAATAATACACCAGAATCAACTCTGGACTCATAGTGTGTAGCTTCAGCCTCTGCGTGTTGTCCTTCCTTTGCTCATTTTTAGAGTTTTGTTTGGGTCATCATTTGAAATAATTACCCTTGACATGAACCTTATTTATTTCATAATTGACACTTGTTTCTTGGCTTAACATTATTTCATCTCTTTCCTCCCTTCATAATTTCTAATTAAATGCAAGTCCTAGTAGGCCTTTCTTTATATCATGCTTCTTTAGAGATCGTGGATGACTTGATTTCATCAAATGTCAAAAAGGTTGGTTGCCATACAACATGATCTCCTTAAATGTGTAAAAATATGGAGGTAGAAAACACAAAAAAAAAATAAGACAACCTTATATTCTTCCTCTATGACTTCATCAAGATTTTCAAGATCAAGAATAATCTCATTAAAAACATCAAAGTGATCTTACAGTAAGGTACCTTCTGACAAGCATAGTATGGATAACCACTTCATTAATCATAGTTTGTTGTCCAAACTCTTGTTCATATGACGAAATGGCAACTTCTTCCATACACCTTATGTTATAGCTTCTTTCATCACATCTCCAACACTTCCTTTGACAAAATCAACGTTATAGGCGCAAATGCTCTCTCATTGAGGCGTCTGCCATATGTTGCCTTCGATACATTATGGCTTCCCAATGATGGCTTATTTCAGCCCTTAACAAGCACTTGCTTTCTTTGGAAATTTCATTGATCTTCTCAATTTTAGTCTTTTTTACTGCCATGACTAAAACATAGAATGAAAAACCCTAAATCCTCAATAATGTTGTGATACTAAATTGTTGGGTAAAACAGAGGACCAAGATGTGATTCAAAACTGAGTTATAGTATATGGAAACTGATTAATAAGAACAAGATATATCGAGGGACTGGTAATGCCTATAACTTCCAAATCCAAAGTATTGAACAACATGGGAAGGGACCAAAGTGCACAACACAAGATTCGCGTGGTTCAGTTAGTAACCTATGTCCACGAGCAAAGGGGAGAAACAAATCTACCATATGGAATCAACAAATATAGGTGAATATATACACAAGACCCAAATCTAAGTATATGTGGAATAACTTTCAACCCAAACCCTGTACAAGAGGATAAACACTCAAAAACCAAAATCCAAAGCAAGCTTACACCACTCTCAATACATAAAGAGAGGCCTAAACTCCCAGCAAAGTACCGAAACACTCAACTCTCAATTGTCTTATAGAGATGAGACTCTTCAAATTTGGCACACATAAAACAATAGTTTAAGAACTTCTATATATAGCATTTGAAGTTCACCTTCCAACCACCTCCTTAAATGAGCTTAGTTTTTTTGTTATGTGGGTCATCATCATTGTTTTGATTTTGGCTTACAACTTGTTGGTACAAGTTGACTTATTTGGGTAAAATAGGCGTAAGTTGTCAAACTTGCTACCTTGGTAAAAATCCAAGCCACACCCAACAAAAACCTTGAGCTGGATCAAGGAAAGAAGACGCCAACATGTGGTGATTGGAACTGTCTATCTTAAAATTGTGCAGGGTTTGTACTCAATGGATTTTGATAAATCATGTTTTGGCTTCTTTGTTCAAGGCTGTAAATCCACACTAGCAACTTTGTTGAATGTTATAGTTGCCTTTGTCAAGAGATCTGTGAACATAGTGGCTCACAAATGTGGTCATTTCTTTGTCAAGTTTTCATATATGGGGTTTTAACCCTCTTCGCCCCTCCCCAATGTATTGTTGATGTTATTCGGGATGATTTAATATTTAATACAACAATCAAACACCACCCATGTATACCCACAGAGTTTTTATTCAATTCCACCCGTACACACAACATATTTGTTGAACCCTCCGAATTTTGCAAATACTTGGTTGCAAAACCATGAAATAGATGATCGATTCTTACTCATTCAACTTATTGCACTATTTGTATCGCTCATACACTACTGATTTCATAATTGGAGTAGGCTCTAAAAAATTCAAAGGCCTCTCTATTAATCCCCTATCTTTTAGATGACTGGTTAAAGTCACCGCAAATATTCCTTTCACCAAATCGAAAGAAAGAAAATCAATTAAGCTGCAAAATAAGCATGTATGCTTAATATCAAACAACAAGACATTGATTCTTCACTAACTTGCCAAATCTAGCGATAACTTTTAAATTTGATAAAAATTCAAGACCCCAACTCACATGCCCTCACCTGACTTCCTTTAAAATTTGACTCAGAATGCACATTTTTCTAAGTCATAAGCATACAAATGCGTGCTTAATTCTCTCTTATTAATTGAAAAAAGGAGAAAGAAGAATTGCCCTCCTATAGCCAACTCGATCATTTTGTAGCTTCTTCTAGTGACATGTTGCTCCTCTGGCAGTAGATGAGAGATATGTTTATTTGTTTTAGTATTTAATTAAGAGATTAAGTTTGATTACTCCATGATTAGAGACTGTAGTGAAGATTTGGAGATCCTAAAAGAGTTAAATTAAGGTAAAATTAATAATGATCAGGAAGGCCATGTGATCATATATTTAGGCTACCTACTTGATGATCTTTCTAAAAGTTGTGCCCCGTTATATTTTTTTGCAGCCTATATAATATTAATTGATAGTCACTTATCAAAAAAGAAAATTAATAACGTTAATGAGCCGAGCTTTATCAAATTTAAACTACTCCTCTTTTATAATGCGGTTCTACGGTTAATACGTTTAGCGAGTATGTATTCTACAGAGTTGAAAGGAGTTTAATGGAATAATTTTTCAGTTTTGTGATAATCCATTACAGATAACTTTATTCTTTCTTTAATAATGATTTTATGTACATTTTTTTAAGTACAACGTGATTCGAATTTATGACCTCAGATTCTATAACTTACACAATCAATCATTTGAGTTAATCTCAAGTGGCTTCTATGTTTTTTTTCATTTTATACAAAACTATTATTATTACATGATTAACAAAAAATGTTAAGATATTCATCAAACTATCAATTTAATTACTAATTTTCAGTAATATTACTTAACCAAATGTATTGTACAATTAAACTCAGCAACACAAATCTTTATGCATTCCAACTCATTTTGTTAAATGATATGCTAATAATACTCTCTTACAACACTCTTTCTCTTATTGGTCACTTTTGTTATGAGAGATGAGAGAGAAACATGGAGAGAGGAGAAAGAAAAAGAGAGAAAATAAATTATTTATTAAGTGAAAAAAATAAGAGAGAGAAATGAAAAAAGATTAAAGAAATTCAAAAAGTGAGCAATAGAAGAAAGAGTGTCTTGAGAGAGTGTTGTAGGAGAGTATTTTTAGTATTTCTAGTAATAAATATATTACCCATTTTCATACATTGACATCCGACTTCCTAAATCAATTTTTCTTAATTACCAATCTCAATTTTTCAGCAAATAATAAGATAAAGTACTAAATTTGTCCTTTCCCCCTCCTATATCGTCATCACACTGTTCCAGCATCTCTGCACTAAAATATGCTCTCCTCCTCCAACCACTAAACTAATTGACGCAAAAACGTGTATGCAAATTGTTTTGAGGATTGAGACGAATGTACCTTATAAGTAGGGACAATATTGAACCATTCACACTAAGATCTGTATCTTCTTTGATGTGCCATTATAATTGCTAAAAGCATAGCCACAATGGAAAAAAGAACATAATCTCTAAGATATACTTGTGTGAGTTCGGGGCCCAACAAAGACATTTGCGATGGAGGAATATCATGTTCAATGTCGGAAATTAAAGACAACTTTCTTCTCTATCTGTGTGTATAATATCTATTGCCCATCTATTCAGAGTGGCTGCCTGCCTCACTTTAGTTTCTTCTCTAAATTCTTTCTTTTTCTTTTTCCAGATTTGACCATGTTTTTATGATCATTAATTCTATTCACAGTGATCATAGATGCCTATCTGTTCCCATCTTGATGTAATACCATAATAGAGATTTAAGAGAATTAAAGAAAAAAAAACTGTATATTTTTGTTGTTTACAAAATTTTAAAATAACTCCATTCATAGACTAAGTATGTGAATATACAATATGAGTACAAATTTATACGCTTGTTAGAATATGTCAACATTCTTATCTATAACAATAGTTAATATCTTTTATCCGTACTCACACAGATAAAAAAAATTATACAATATGCAAGAATTTATTTGAAATTATCTTATTTTTAAAAACAACATAGAACAACATAAATATTAAAATTAAAATTTTGGTTCCTATATCAAAATATTTGAAGTTTAATTTATAGTGCAAATGCATATATATGCACATATGTATTAACTGTAATATATAAAAATGTATAATATTTATAATATATATGGAAATGGGTATGACTACAGCTACCGTTAGGATAAGGTTATATTTATATACTACGTGAATCTACACTATAAAATATGAGTAATGAATCAAAACTGATAATACATATGTTGATAGGTATGGATACAGTTGATATCCATAGACTGATACATTTTGTCATCTCCATATAAATACGAATAAAAAAGGAGTTAATCTATGATAATAATTTAGTACATAACCGGGATGATTCATTCTCCAAGAATCAATCAAGATGATTGTCCATGAATCAAATCAATCAATCAAAAGATTGATCAACTCTCTAACACCATTATTCTGGCATATTTGTTCTTAGCAGTTTTTTTTTGGTACTCGCAACCTATTTTTTAGTATTTTATAAATTTAATATATTGTTTTTTAACTAATACAATTATTCAATTCAAAAGGCTTGTTTAGAAACAACGTTTAGCATATTTCAACATATAGTATATAGTATTTAATATTTTTTTATTTTAAAAGTCATGTCAATGTCTCTAATCTTTTATTATTAAAAAACTTATTATCTGTTATATGATATTTGTTATCCGTTAAATTTTACACTTCCAAAATAAGCTCTGAAAATACTTTGTCATCATTGTTAATTTACCAAAACCAAATAGCTAGCAGATTTGTTTGACACTATAACATTTAGTATCTAACATTTTATAATAATAGATAATAAATAAATAATAAAAAAATAAAAAATAATATTTATTTTAATAAAATATTATATATTATATGATCATTAAAAAATGTTACATACTATTATTAACAAACGGGTCCACATAAAGTGGAAAATATGCAACTGTGCGTAAAGTAGGCCGTTAGAAATGGGTTGAGATGAAGTCAGGCCTTTGGAGGCAAATAGCAGGAATTAGTAGCAGCGTCGTAGTGGTTGGACCACTAAAAAGTCAATATGGATTTAGTGGGTTTGTAGTATTCATAGTACGCTCTTGTAGTGTCCTAATCAACAATCATAATCGTAGAAAGTGGTGATGGTGGTGGTGCTTTCATTCTAGTTTGGTAAATCGCCAATTCGACTCAATTTCAATTATTGCACTTATTGTAATCTTTTCTTTCTCACTCACCTAATCCACTCTTAGGGGCGGGTTATTTAACTAAAAATTAAGTATTGAAAAATTAAGCAATGAATTTTAAGTGTTAAATATTAAAAGTGTCAAACGTCTTTGTAATAATTATTTTGTTTTGATTGAGGATTAAGTGCTGAAAATATAAACAACTTTTAAACAAAGGATAAAAAATAACAAAAAACAAAATAAAAACAAGTTTCAAACAAAATATAAAAACTTTAGTTTTATAATTTTCAAAAACAAGTGATTCGCCTATAATTTAAAGAAAATGGCTTATAATTTAATTTTTAAATCTGTGTAATTGTGAATTTGATTTTTTTTCCTATAAAGATAGAACCAAGCCCTTATTAATTTGACTCGATTTGTTGATTGCCTTGGGTTAGATAACATTAAGGCCCATCCAGAGTATTGGCGATAAAAAATTAGAACTGGATGAGGGCCTTTTTGAGTCCATTGGGAAAGGAGAAGCGAAGAAGTAAAACAACACAAATGCCAAAAAAATGGAAATTTCAACAAGATGAGTCTACTTTTGGAAGGCTTGTGCTCCAAACCAAATATTTTGGATAAAATAAAAAAGCCCAAACTACCGGCCCACAACTGTCATTTCCATTAAAAAGGTTCAATGTCATGCATCTGTGATGTGCTTGAATCATTGATTTAGTCTCAAAGCTCCAATTCATTCCCAATTCTCATCAAATGTGATAGAAGATAGCAAAGTTAGAGTGTAAGTGGTGCGATTTGCTTAGTTTTAAACCTTCAAAATAAATCGCATTGCAAATTATAGTTTAAAAAAATGATAAGTACAGTTAAACTACTAGTGCACTTAAATCCACTAAATTTAACTAGCAGTTGCGGGTGTGATTTGGTCGATTTTTTGCGGTTTGTGTTTTATTAAATATAAAAAAAATAAACAACTAAACAAAGTAAAATAAATAACAATATTAAAAAATAATTTTAATATAGCTTCATTAGAATTGTTATGTCTCCAAAATATGGAAACTACTTCAAAAATAGAAAAAGTTGCATCAAAATACATTAATGTTTACCAGTTACCCTCAAAAAATAAGTACAATTATGTAACCTTTTAACCATCTATTAATTAACACTCCATCCGTTCCACAAATATAGACCAATTTACTTTTTCACATAGACTAAAAAAGTAAGAGTTATTTATTTTAGTAGGAATTTCTAAAAGTATCCTCATAACTATCCAATGAATAATTAATAATATAATTTATTGTACATTTAAGTATGAATAATTTAGTACAATGTAATATAATTATTAGTATTGAAAGGAAGAAATCTTATAATTTGGGACACACTAAAAAAAAACATTGCATATCTTAATGATATTGAGGGAATATCTAATATTATTATATACCTATTGTTAACATCCAAAATATATATTTTCGACTTCACAAAAACTTAAAAGAACCACCCATATATATATATATGTTTGCATTTTGGTTTCAGCGGTTTTAATATATTATTAACCATAGACTGGAAATTACGGTGTTATTGCGAGCGAATTGAGCGATTTCTATGGTACAATGCTTAAACCTTACACCCTGTATCTGTCATTAGACTCGGCTCACATTTATTGGAATTTCTTATTGACAAGAATATCACACTCCACTAATCCTAACACAAACATGCATCTAACACTAAAATTACACCAACTTATTCATTTCATCACTCCAATTCAATATCTGCTCAATCTACAGAAGCCACTATGATTCCACTCCATTCTAGCCATCCTAACGCCATTCTTATCTACTCACTAACCATCCAATTATCGTTTCATCAGGTCCAATTCGAATGTGCGTGTGAGTGCGTTTGTTATAGTCTCCATATGATTTGTTATTTTGGACATTATATTATTTAAATAAATTTCACTATTGGCCTCAATTAAATAAATTTCACTATTGGCTTTAATGATGTACCTGTCAATCGTGGCAGTATTTTGTATTATGACTCTATTGGCCTTCCATTTTCGGAGGCCTTTTCTATTAACAAAAATTATCCGACTTTATTTTTAACAGGCCAACTTAGTTGGATTCTTGGCGATGGAGTACCACGAATTTCTAAAGTTATCTAATTGAGTTGAAAATATTACTGGGTTGGTCCTTTAAAAAAAAAAAAAAATTTCACTAATTCAAATTAACAATATACTATATAAATAAGTTTCAAATCTCTTTATGATATCATATTATGATTGTAATTTTGTACAATTACTGTTATTTGAAGTTTTTAAAATGCTCAAAATATTTAAAATCTGAAACCTCCCATCATGTATGCCGAATATCCAAAGCCTTATGAAGATTTATTTTCATGAAATAGATTTTTTAAAAATCTCTATAATTCAATCCCGTAATCGCCCCTACTTTTGATCATGCATGCTTATGTAGAACATACTATGATAAAAAAGAAATTGGTTTACCTGTTATTAACTAATTACATGGTCAACGATCCTTTTCTTTAAAGATGACATGTTTTTTTCTGAGAAATGGTGGTTAAAATGGAGAGTGAGTTATGTTTGGAAGAAAAGACAGATTTGCATGAGGATGCGCCAACCAAAAGAGGACTCGTAGTCATTTCACATTCAGCATCTAATTCCTAGTTCCACTTATTAGGCCTTTTAAAAGTACGTCCTTAAATAAGACTTTGAGCGACGATGCTTGTTTTGCTTAAGAAAGAACCTCCTTAATTAGGTTTGATGTTCGAATTCTTTTTGGCATATAATGGTCCTTCATTATCATAATGATGTCAGCCGAAAAGATGTTTATCTAATTTAAAAATATATATATTATTCATGAAATGAAAGATAGAAGAAGTTTATGAAATTCCGCAAAACAAATGTTGTATATGCAAGTTGAAAATTTATACGAAAGGGAGAAATTATTTCGGATTTGATTTGCATAGATATTGGTCATATTGCATTTGTATGTTCATAAATATCTTAGCCTTTTTAATTATTGCATTGTGTGTTTTGATAAATTAAAAGCCAGACAAAAGAAGTGAATCAAATTTTGGTAAATTTGCTGGTTAAATAGCAAACCATAAAAATAATAATAGTCTTTTAAATTTTACAGTACATTCAATAATATTGTTATACAATACTATATAAATAAGAGGAAATTACTTATTATAGTCTATGAAGGAATCAACTGCCTTTTTAACTAATAAACAATATAATTAATATGTTAGATTTACCAACATCGATTCCAGCGGAAGTTAGCAGCGGAACAGGACCAGATTCGATGTTGGTCTTGAGAGCAAACTACGGTTAACTTGTCAACGAAGTGCTCAGCTGCTTCACAGTTTAGATGCTACACAGATCGATGCAGGACTTAGTGGGGACGAAGAAGAAGGACTTCTTCTTCTCTTTCTTGTGTTGAAGAATTTTCTCGGGGATGTCTTGGTTGAGTTTGGAGAGCAGAAGCAAGTTGGAGTGAAGAGAGAAAACAACACATCAATTTATACTGGTTCGACCAACCATGCCTACGTCCACTACCTAAGCCTCACTTAGGCTTTTCATTATAACGGAGATTGATTCCGGCTCAATCCAACAAAGCCTTACACCAAGGTTGATTGCGGCTCACCCCTCTAAGGCCAACAAGGTTGATTGCGGCTCACACCTCTAAAGTCTACAAGATTGATTACGGCTCACCCTTCTAAAGCCTACAAGGTTGATTACGGCTCAAACCTCTAAAGCCTACAAGGTTGATTACGGCTCACCCCTCTAAAACCTACCCAAGGTTTATTGCTGCTCAAACCTCTAAAGTCATTAAAATGTTGTTTTCTCTAGGCTCACAACAAACCTTTTCCCATTCTCAAAGTGTTTACAAAATAGTTACAAAAATTGAAA
>CAODLS010966382.1:0-12030 GCA_948243855.1 Flueggea neowawraea | reverse complement strand
CTATTGGGTCACACACTATAATGAACTGGATTGGATTACAAATATTCTCTCTTGTGGTATTTGAATTATTGAGATAATTAATTTGATTAATTATTAATAATTCAGGGTTTTGTGATTTATATCTTAAATATGATATAAGATATAATCAATTAATGTAATGGGCTTTTGTTATAAATTGTATCCTATTAAGTTAAATATTTTGTGGACATGTTATTATGTAAGACATAATAAATTCGGCCCATATATTTTAATAAGGGAGTGATTTATTTAATGAAAGTGTATCATGTAATTAAAAGCATAATAGCATTCATAAACCCATGAAGAATTTCGACATACACTCCTATTTTTTAGGAAAAATTGTGCACACTCCTATTTTTTAGGAGCTCTAATTAGTGCACATGATTAATTAGGAAGAGTCTTGATTGGTGCACATGATTAATTAGGAAGAGCCCTAATTAGTGCACATGATTAATTAGGAAGAACTTATTCTTTTGGGAAAAGAAAGGCTAGCCCTATTGCATCTATTTAGGGGTTTTCATATGCTTATAAATAGGAGAACACCCTTTTCATATTCTGCATGGCTTGGCCGAATTTGTGAGTACTAGAATTAAAGGAGAGAAAATTATTTGTGAGAAAATAGAATAGAGATTCTTGGTGCTAGTACACAAAGCCAATTCTCCAAAGTTTGCTCATGTGGATACCTTTATACACGTTCGCGCAAAGACAATGTGAGAGATATGGGATTCAACCTTGACTAAAAGCAACATCAATAGTCCATCCAGTCAGTCATTCGAGCTTGGATTTAAGGTAAATTCACTAATCCTACTCGTGTATGTTGATGTGCATGGATCCTTGGCGGAATTCTAGGATAATTTTTTTTTATTATTTCTATTGCATTATATCTTTATGAATGTCATAAATCATTTACAAATTCCAATACCCCAGTACGTCAGTTTAGTAGGTGCTCTACACCAAGTTTCTACAGAATTTGATTATATCTGATTATTTTGGTTAATAATATTTTCTTTATATATTAACTTATATTTATGTTTTGTTACTTAGAAATATTATTTTGAGATTATTTTGTAATAAAATCTTTTATTCATTTTTGTTTAATTATGGTTTGAAAAAATAATTGGGTAGTTGTTTGATTCTTCAAGGCTTGTGCGAGATGGGTCCGGCCTCCAGTTCAGTTTGCATAGTACGCCAGTCATGGTCCTTTTTCAGGTCGTGACATCAACACACTTAAACAAGCTAAGAAGCTTGTTTGTTTGGTTGAGGAGCTCTAGAGTGTGAAACTTGATTATTGATTCTTCTCTTTTAGCGTCACATGTAATAAGAAAATCAAAACAAGAAAGCCACACAAAATCATAGCAGACCAAAGGCAAAAAAGATAAGAACTTGATCAAATCAGTTCCACCTTTGTAGTAGGATTAACTGAAAGTTGTAACAAGAAGAAACTAACAACATACAAGAATTTGTGTCGCATAAGCTGGTGTCTCTTCGATAAGTTTCATTTTAGGCATGATTTATGTCGCATTTTATGTTTGTTTTGCATTATAAATTATTATTATTCTTGTATTTTTATATTTTTATGGTTCTTTGGTGTTTTAGGTGGAATATTGGTGAAACATTAAGAATTGGAGTTGTTTCTGCATATTTCAGGCGAAAACTACAATTCTGCGTGACTAAGCCATAGTTGACAAGCATTGGCCAAGTTTGACCACGTGCATTGGGCTGCGTCCAAGACTTATAACCATGTTTTGGATGTGTTAAGACTTCTAAATCAGTTTTGCTGTTCGATCAAAATAATTAGTTTTATTATTATTTTTATTAGTTATTTTTTAGGGGATTTAGGTTTTCCTAATTAGGAGATGTATTTAAATACAATTTTCTCTCTCCTCCCTCGTTCTTTTCATGCACATGCAAGGGAACCGCCAACTTCTCTCTAATTTTTGTGTGTTCTTCCTCTAACCATGTGTAACTAAACCTCTTTCTAGTAGATGTATTTTCGAAGTTCAATCCTAATATGTTGTGAGACTTTTATTTTAATTGTTATTAAATATTTGGAGTATTTATTCAGTTGTTGTGCCTTAGTTCCTTTATTATTGTTTATGTTGATTGCATGATTCGGCCGGTTGTGTGATTGAATTAATAATATACTATTATTTAGGATTGATAGTGCGTCACATTAGTCCTAATATAGGTAACACATAACTTGAATTTATATGTTGGACATTATTCAATGTTATGGAACTGAATAATCTGGTTCAAATGAATCACGACGTTTCTGATTTCATTGGCTAGGATAGGGGTCTCTTTGGTTCTTACTGTTGTCATAGATTAAACCTTGCAGGGCATCCTGGGGCTATCAAATAGGTAAGAAGAGATTGATTAATTGAGTGTGTCACTGTTAACTATAACTCTATCTATTCGAATACTTGATATTTATCTTTCGTGTCTGTGATCAACTGAATGGATTGAATAGAGAAGTGCCTTGGCTAGGATTTTATTATTATTGATTTATATTATATTTTCTCTGCTATATTTTTACTATTTTCGATTTACAAATCTTGATTTCTAGTTTTCTGCAGTTTTGAATTCTTTTATAATTTCTGCATTTTATTTCATTTTTGTTTTCGACAAGTAGATAGTTCTTCACCGGTCTCTGTGGAATCGACTCAGCTCACCACTACGCTCATTTTATTGTTTTGAGCAGGCTAATATTATTTTGGTGGGTTGAAACCCCATCACTCTTCCTTGAATAACATACAAATTATTCAACTTTAATTTGGAAGAAAATTTTGGGGTGGAAAATAAAAAAAAAAAAAGAAAAAAAACAAAGACAACTATAAATTAACTAGCTGCAGCTCTGAAGGAGATAACATATGATATTGAACATGGTTACCTACCTACGTCAAGAAGACAACATAGGCATGAAATGAAAGATAACAAAAATTGCCCGCGTATTCCAATAAAACCATAGAATCCATTATCATTATTTTACAGAAGTCGAGATGATATTTTGGCAATGCCAAGCAAGTACCTTCTCTTTCACATTTCAAATCAATGCTGCCCTTGGCTTCTGCTCATGGAATGTCGTTAAAGGAGCTTTTAATTAGGATTTTGGTGGTCATCCTGCAAAGGAAACACAATTGTGGAAGAAAATGTGAACTTTGCAACTGGACAAAAAAAAGAAATAAATCAAAGAAGTGTCCATCTGTGTTAAAAATGAAAGCATGCTCTTTCTTTTTCTACTACCAAGGTAATAGTAGTAAGTGGATAACCAATTTCATGAAACACAACAAAACCGCATCTCATCTGAACATCTTAAACACCTCCTGAGCCAGCTATATGACACAAGTGAACAAAATTATACTTCATCATCAATTAGACAATAATGTGATTCACATAAAACATTGGAAGCAAAATTCCAAACAAAGGAAAAAGAAGGGAAGATATCTACTTAACAAGCACGAGCAAAAAGGGGGAGGGGATCAGAGAATAGTGAGTGTCAATCAATCTCATCGGTGTTTGTGGTTCGTCAGCGACTCCTCTATCTTCTGTCCTCATCCTGTCCTCTTTGACGTAACAACCGACTAATCACGTCATTGATTCTGCCACAACAAAACAGTTGGAAGGATCAGAGAAGAGTGAGCACAAAGGAAAGGAAAGAGACAAATAGAGGAGTGAGGCGACGAGGGAGGTAAGAGACACGCCAGAAAGGATGCCACGAGAAGGTGGCATGAAACTCAGTGGCAGTGAAAGCTGGGGAGTCAACAGAGGAGAAGAAATAGAACGTTTGAGAGAAGAGTGAGGAGAGAGAAAAAAGATAGAAGACCGCTTTATATATTTTGGCATTTCAAAAATTATAATGCCGCCTTTAGTATTTCAGAAATTTTAATACACTACTAGACATAATAAAAATTATAATGATAAAAGTAGACTCACAAGCTAATTTTCCCTATTTTATTTGTTGTAATTAATATGTGAATAAAAAAAATTGGTTGCATTGTTTACTTGTTTTTCCAAAAAAAAGCGAGCGAATATACGACTAGTTAAATGTAGGAGAGAGTAAAATCATGTTGTAATATCCCGCCCATTTTAGCTATGTTTCCTATAGTGATGGTTTTTGATGCTCTATGAGGATGAGCATGTGTGGGTTGGTGTTGTAGATCCTTAAGAGTGGCGAGTTTTGAGAATGGATAACTCGAGTTAGTGAAAGAGGTAACTCTAGTTGTGTTATCTCTATACAACTAGAGTTAGCCAGAATTATAACTTGAGTAAACTCTTGTGGAACTCGAGTTATCTATGCAAAAGTGGAACGACGCGTTTCGGTGTTCTTCGTCTTTAAGAACCTTAACCTACCCTAAATCGGTCATTACTCCATTTCTCTTCCTCCAGACGCTCCCAAACTCTCTCAAGTTGTTCCTCAACACTTTCTTTGGGTTTCTTGAGGTAAGATTGAGTTTTTAATCCTTTCTTTCCTCATGTATTCTTCAATATTGTGCATATTAGGGTTTTGGAATAAAATGGGTTTGAATCACTTCAGTTTGGGTAATTTTTGGGTGATTTCGAGTTGTTTTGATGGGTTTGGGTATAGATTTGTGTTCAGGAAGTTGATTAGAGTCAATGTATACGTTTGTAAGTGATTTTATCGGTTGCATTGAGTGATAGGTCGAATTGGGTAAATCTAGATAAGTGACTTACTCGAGTAAGCATTTTGGCTAACTCGAGTAAGATAAGCCAGGATTTACTCGAGTTATCTTTTGATCAACTCGAGCAAAATAGCCCAAGATTTACTCGAGTTATTTCTGACTAACTCGATTAAAATAGACCACGTATAACTCGAGTAAATCGTGGTTCTGATGGACCAAACTGTGACTTTTCGTATTTGGTAATTTCTGATAGTTCGGGTAAGAATTTGGGGATTCTAACTTATAAATGTCTAGTCGGTAATCCCAGCAGTCCTTGGGGAACTATCTTGCAATTGTCAAATCTCGGGGACCAAAATGTAATTTTACATTGGTCGGGGACCAAACTATAATTTTACGTAGATGCTATATTTTGGGGTGAGGGTGATGGATTCACTCTCGAGTTAGATTGTCAGCGACTTCGAGGGTCTGCATCTGCATATCATATATTGGCATTGCCACAATACCATATCTTAATGTTTGTTGTGTTGTATCTGTACAACTTCGTGTGTCTGCCAGCACGAGCAGCCACCCACTAGCAGTGTTTGACTGGGTCTTCAGCGTTGGATACCAGGTGAGTGAAATGACAGCTTCAGACGTATAAGCTGTGTCTTCAAAATTGGGTATATTAATTTTTTGATATGTCTGGCTATGATATAAAATTGGACTAATAAGTATTTAGTTAATTAATAATCTGGACTATGTGATTATTAATAACCAACATTTTGCTATGGAAATTATAAAGTATATATTGGTATATATATATAAGAGTATTTCGTAAATGATGTAATAAAAGAAAAGATTATGCATGATTGTAAGTGGAATATTAAGTATGTATCACACATTCACATGGGGACACCTAACTATAGGGTACGTATTCTTTGGTATATCAATACTTTGTTAAGGCCCTAGTTATCGGAATAATGGGATAACCATGTATCCATCCAGATACACGTTTTTATAGAGCAGTTAGGTGGCGGAGTCCACACTGTTACATGGAAATATTCCATGGTCCTGTATTATGAATTCATAAGTATATGTATTTATTGTCTAAATGCATGTTGAGTGATATGGATGCGAACGTTTTGGTAAAACAAATTTCAGAAAATGTATTATGTATATAGTGTGTATACTATATGGTATCTATGTATGTGTGCGGTATTTGAAAAAGGGTTTCAAACTAGTCCTTGTGGGGCACGTATGAGGCGGTCTGACGTGTCATTTTCTCACTAGGGATTCTTACCCCTTTTTCTTCTGTTGTCTATGTTAACCTTCTTTCATAGGTGACATTTTGTACGCTCAGCATCTGATCTGTGTGTCGAACCTAGTGAGGCACTTTTGACTATAGTGAGTGTCCTCGTTCGGACTCTACTTTGTTCTATAATAGAGCTCTACATCGGACTACTGTTGGGATACTGGGCTATACTTGTGTATTTTGGGATTTCTTTGATGATCTTATTTTTACTAATATTTTTTTTATATTGTATTTATATATATATATATACACACACACACATACACACATACATATATATATGGTTTTATTTCATTTATAAACATTTTATAAATTTTTTAAATAAATATTTGGATAAGTCCGGTAGAATGTATGTACACAGAGGCTTGTGCGAGATGGGTCGGGCTTCCATAGACGGTTCGCCTCGTACGCCGTTCACAGTGGTATCAGAGCCTAGGTTTCGTAAATCTCAGGTAATTGTGCACTTTGATACCAAAGGTGCTATCAGAGCGTCTAGGTTCATATATTTGGTATAGTGGGGTCGGTGTGGAGCATATGTATCTTTGATCGAGTCAGTTCAATTGCTTCTTTGCACCTTTCGGTAATGTGGCAACCATATGGCATGCTGACATTTGCATATATGTTCTGTCTTTCTGTATCTGTAGATATGGCACGTGGTCGTAGTCGAGGTCGAGGTAGACCTAGGCGTGAGCCTATCGACCTCGTTGCTCAGTCTGCTATGGATCTGCATGATTCACATAGTGTGCCAGATGTTGCAGCGCTAGTACCTCAGCAATAGCTTCAACTTCAGCAACTTCTTACCGCTCAGATGGAGATGTATGAGCTCAGTTCTTGAACGCTTGGAGAGAGCTCAGCCGGGTCAGGCAGCAGTGGATCAGCCAGCTATAGAACAACCAGTTCAGCTAGCAGGAACAACTTTAGTTTCGCCAGTTGTGCCACCTGATCAGCCAATTCAGTGAGAGGAGGTCATCGTTGTTGCTCCAGTGGTTGCACCTATTGCACTACGAACTAAGAAGGATGATATCTTGGACATATTTATAAATCTTCAGCCTCTTAGATTTTCTAGGGTGATGGGGGAGGACCCCTTTGATTTCTTTCTGGAGATGGAGCGTCGTTTTGAGGCTCGGGGCATTGCTGATGTTGCCAACAGGGTTAGACTTGGTGTATTTATTTTGAGTGGCCGAGTAGCCAGATGGTTGAGGAGCCTTCATGCTCAAGGAGGAATGAGTTGGGCCAGATTTAAGGAAGAGCTCATTGCTTCTGTCCTTTCTCAGAGTATCCGGGACAAGAAGGCTAATGAGTTCAGTGACTTTCGTTAGGGCCCGAACATGTCGGTGACAGAATATGAGGACAAATTCAAGGATTTGAGCAGGTATGCGCCTCCCCAGAGCTAGGGAGAGGAGGCGTTGGCGAGAAAATTTTTGGATGAGTTACAACCCACGATTAGCAGCGTAGTAGCAACCTTGGGATTGGCCACTGTGAGGCAGATAGAAGAGGCTACCAGAGAGATGGAGTACATAGATGAGAGACATCAGAGAGAGCCCAAGAGGACTAAGATAGATGGTGCATCATGAGGCCAGTAGGGCTGAGACTAAAGAGCCCAGTTGGAGCAGGGACGTCGACATTTATCTAGAGGGCAGAGGTCTAGCCAGAGCACCCAGAGTTACAATGTGGTACAACCAGTAGGGCAGAGTAGAGGACATGGCTCAGGGAGTTTGATTCCGCCCTGTATGATCTGTAAGAAGAGGCATCTGGGAGTATGCCACAAAGCGATCGATAACTGTTTCCATTGTAAATAGTCGAGTCACAAGATAGCAGAGTATCCAGTGAAATGGGGTACTGAGGCCCGAGTAGGACAATCTGCAGCATGAGGCTTAGGTACAGTGAGTACCGGTGCAACCAGAGGAGCTGACAGAGGTTTTGATAGCCACAGTCAGGGTGGCCAGGGCAGTAGCAGAGGCCAGGCAGCCCAGAGCAGTGCTATAGGAGGGCAGGCTTGGGTATATCATCTCACTCGTCAAGACGCTCAGACCTCCAATTCCGAAGTTACTGGTACGCTTTCTATATTTGGTACTTCTGCTTATGTCTTATTTGATACTGGAGCATTTCATTCATTCATCACCCCACCTTTTGTTGAGCGTACTGGGTTAGTATTGCATCAGTTGGATAGGCTATTAGAGGTTTCATTACCTTTAGGTAGCAAGATGTTGACTGAATCTAGGGTGCAAGGTTGTGTGGTCGCCATAGATGAGCATGGGTTGAAGGCCAATCTTATCTTGCTAGACGTGGGAAATTTTGATGTTATCCTAAGCATGGATTGACTTTCTGACTGGCATGCGACTTTGGATTGCTTTGCTAAGAGAGTGTGTTTTCGATCGCCTGGTCAGACTGAGCTCTATTACCAGGGTGAGCAAGACAGTGTTGTGCGAGGATACATGTCAGTGGTCAGAGCAGAAAAGATGATTCATCGAGGATGTGAGGTGTACTTAGCTTTTGTTATGTCTGAATCTGACGGATCAGAGTTGATGGTTGGAGACGTACCTGTGGTATGAGATTTTTTTGATGTATTCCCGGAGGAGTTACCAGGACTTCCGCCTGATCGGGAGATTGAGTTTGTTGTAGAGATGCAGCTTGGTACCGATCCGGTATCGATTCCATCGTATCGAATGGCGCCAGCTGAGCTGAAAGAGTTGGAGACTCAATTGAGGGAGTTATTAGACAAGGGATTTGTTCGACCGAGCATTTTTTCTTAGGGCGCTCCAGTGTTGTTTGTTAAGAAGAAGGATGAGAGCCTTCGTATGTGCATCGATTACCGACAGTTGAACAAGGTAACTGTGAAGAACCGATGTCCACTTTCAAGGATAGATGATCTGTTTGACTAGTTACATGGTGCATAATGATTTTCTAAGATCGACTTGAGGTCGGGATATCAACAGTTGAGGATTAGAGGTGAGGACATTCCTAAGACAGCGTTCTAAACTCGATATGGTCATTATGAATTCTTATTGATGTCATTCGGTTTGATAAATGCACTAGCGACATTCATGGATTTGATGAACATAGTGTTCAGACCGTACTTGGATCGGTTTGTGATTGTCTTCATCGATGATATTCTGATATACTCAGGGGTTAGAAAGGAGCACGAGGACCACTTGAGATCAGTCTTGCAAACTTTGAGAGAGCATCAGTTGTATGTTAAATTCTCGAAGTGCGAGTTTTGGCTCGACGAAGTGACATTCTTAGGACACGTAGTGTCGAGAGACAACATTATGGTCGATCCTAAAAAAGTGGAGGCAGTACTTCATTGGGAGAGACCTAAGACCGCTACAGAGATTCGGAGTTTCCTTGGTTTGGCCAGGTATTATAGGAGGTTTATCCAATATTTCTTAAGGGTTGCAGCTCCTATGACACGGTTGACCCAAAAGGGAGCTAAATTTAGATGGTCTGATAGGTGTGAAGATGGGTTCCAAAAATTGAAGAAGTGTTTAACGAGTGCGCCAATGTTGGTGTTATCATCGGGTTCTGAGCAGGATCACAACTCCATATATTATGTACACTCGAGGTACGTTAAGATGTAGCGAGATCTTCGAGAGTCCTATTGGTGGCCAGGGATAGGAAGGACATCAATGAATTTGTTAGTCGATGCTTGACGTGTCAACAATTTAAGTTCGAGCATCAGCATCCTTCTGGTTTAATGCAGCAATTACCACTCCCGGAGTGGAAATAGGATCACATCACCATGGACTTTGTGGTTGGGCTATCGAGGACATCTTCGGGATATGATTCCACCTGGGTCATCGTTGATCGATTGACCAAGTTAGCACATTTTCTCCCTGTTAAGACAACATATGGAGCGGCACACCTAGCGAAGTTATATGTTGACAAGATTGTATGTTTGCATGGTGTGCCCGTCTCTATCGTGTCGGATATAGGACCTCAGTTTACTTCACAGTTTTGACGTAAACTGCAAGAAGAGTTAGGTACCCGATTGGATTTCAATACTGCTTTTCATCCAAAGACTGATGATCAGTCCGAGTGCACGATTCAGACCTTAGAGGATATGTTGAGATCTTGTGCTGTGGATTTTGCTGGGATTTAGGATTCTCATTTGCCTCTAGTGGAGTTTGAACACAACAACTCGTACCATTCGAGTATCGAGATGGCACCATACGAGGCGTTGTATGGCCAAAAGTGTAGATCTCTATTGTGTTAGGCCGAGGCCGGTGAGAGGGAGCCACTAGGGCCAAATCTTATCATGGAGACTACTGAGAAAGTCAGGTTGATCCAATAGAGGATCGAGACTGCTCATAGTCGTCAGAAGAGTTACGCTGATCCAAAGCATAAACATTTGGAGTTAGCAGTTGATGACCATGTATTTCTCAAATTCTCAGCTATGAAGGGCGTTATGAGGTTTGGGAAGAAGGGCAAGTTGAGCTTGAGATACATCGGTCCATTTGAGGTTATCGGCCTTGTTGGGGCCGTGGCTTATGAGTTGGCTCTACTGCCTCAGTTTGCTACTGTTCATTCGATGTTCCGTGTATCGCTTTTGCGGAAGTATGTCTTTGATCCATCACATATTCTGGCACCACAGTCGGTCGAGGTTAGAACCGATCTGTTTTATGACGAGACTCTAGTTTAGATTGTTGACCGGCAGTTCAAGAGACTCCAGAATAAGTAGATTGTTTCGATGAACGTGATTTAGAGACATCATTCGGTAGATGAGGCTACTTGGGAGGCTAAGGATGAGATGCAGCGTGGATATCCACACCTGTTTGGCTCTACAGATCTGTAGGTCAATATCTTTTGCCTCTATCTTTGTGCATGCATATTATATTTATGTTCTGCATACTCGGTTCATTTTGCATATTTAGGACCAAGTGAGTTAGATACTCTATGATGTGTCCATGAAGTCCTAAGGTTGGGATTACTCTTGGGTACTTAGACTCATTTGAATGGATTACTGAGTTCGTTTTCTTTTAGAGGTCTAAGTCTGCATGTTTAGGATAGTAGTGCATTCTGATACCAAAGGTGGTATTAGTTGAAGTTAACTCTGACTTAGTTGCTTGGAAATTCGGGGACAAACTTCTTTTGAGGGGGAAGTATGCAATATCCCACCCGTTTTAGATATGTTTCCTATAGTAATGGTCTTTGATGCTCTGTGAGGATGAGCATGTGTGGGTTGGTATTGTAGAACCTTGAGAGTGGCAAGTTTCGAGAATGGATAACTCGAGTTAGTGAAAGAGGTAACTCGAGTTGTGTTACCCCTATACAACTCAAGTTAGCCAGAATTATAACTCGAGTTAGGCGAGGTCCATATAACTCGAGTAAATGCTTATGTAACTCGAGTTATCTATATAAAAGTGGAACGATGCGTTTCGGTGTTCTGTGTCTTTAAGAACCCCGACCTACCCGAAATCGGTCACTACTCCACTTCTCTTCCTTCAGACGCTCCTAAACTCTCTCAAGTTGTTCTTTAACACTTCCTTTGGGTTTCTTAAGGTAAGATTGAATTTCTAATCCTTTATTTCCTCATGTATTCTTCAAGATTGCTCATATTAGGATTTTGGAATAAAATGGGTTTGAATCACTTTAGTTTGGGTAATTTTTGGGTGATTCTGAGTTGTTTTGATGGGTTTGGGTATAGATTTGTGTTCAGGAAGTTGATTAGAGTCAATTTATGTGTTTGTAAGTGATGTTATCAGTTGCATTGAGTGATTGGTCAAATTGACTAAATCTGGATAAGTGACTTACTCGAGTAAGCATTTTGGCTAACTCGAGTAAGATAAGCCAGGATTTACTTGAGTTATCTTTTGATCAACTCGAGTAAAATAGCTCAGGATTTACTCGAGTTATTTCTAACTAACTTGAGTAAAACAAACCATGTATAACTCGAGTTAGCTTCTGACTTACTCGAGTAAACTGTGGTTCTGATGGACCAAATTGTGACTTTTCGTATTTGGTGATTTTTGAGAGTTCGGGTAAGAATTTGGGGATTCTGACTTATAGATGTCTAGTCGGTAATCCCAGTAGTCCTTGGTAGGTCTTTCATTCGTCTACAAAACTTTTAGCTTCAACCTTTTT
>CAODLS010966332.1:0-14724 GCA_948243855.1 Flueggea neowawraea | reverse complement strand
GTCATCAATCATCACCAAACTTGTCCTATGGAGAGAGCCTTTGTTCTTAAGGGCTTTCTTCACATCCCAAATATCTATAAGTATCTATATATCTATATATTAATATAAAATAAAATATATAAATTAAAAAATTGACATATGGCATATATATTAGTTAAAAATTTGACATATAACACTTCATTACTTAAAATATTATCATTATTATTTCAATTATTACCATATAAATTGATTAAATTCTATAAATTTTTAATATAAATAAATTTATTATATTTATAAAAATTAGAATTTATAAATAAACTATTTGTTAAAAATTTATAAATCAAATTTTATATTTTTTATATAATGGAAAGCAATCATCAATTCAAATAATTTATATAATCAAAAAATAATATTTATATATTTTTAACTATTATATAATTTCAAAATAAAAAAAAAACAACAAAAACTTATTAATTTTATAACAAAACATTAAAATGGCCCAAACAATATCCATAAATTGTTTGATCCATTAAAAAAATTCACAAAAATAAATGAAGAAAGCAACAATAAAGAGAACAAAAAAATTATGAAGTTAATCTAAAAATTCTATAAGCATATGACATTATTTCAGACCTCTCAAGAAGTTAAATGTCAAATACAATAAAAACACATATTTTAAATTATAATTTATATAAATAACATAAAAAAATGTGTTTATATTAAAGTCTTACAATAGTTAATCAACCTATAAGATAATAAATAAAATAACAATGACAAAAATTTTAGCTATAAAAATAATTTAGCTTTTTTAGAACAAAATTCCATTGCAATTACATATTTAGGCCACAGAGATTTGACTAAGTAAACTAAATTATTAATTAATAAATAAAAACTCCATTTATAAACCTTGATGCCAAATATAGCTTGAATCAAATAGGCAAAGATGTGCAAAAAGTTCAAGTTAGATGATTTTTATTTTATAAAATTGACAAATTGTTATATTCTTATAGCTATGAAGATTAATTACCACAAAGAAATGCATTTTCTCAAATGGGTATTATGAAGTAATAAATTCACAATCAAATTGATTGTCTCAGTAAAGTGTGTTTTAGTTACTAAAATTTGATATGTTTAAATAATTACTTTTTTGACAATCTAAAATTTTATTGATTAGGCAATAAATAATTAATTTATTTAATAAACTTTTCAACCATTTTTCTTGACATGTTTTAAGTTTTTAAGCATATTGTAACCCCTTTCCCTCCAATCTCTAAAAACATTATTGTTAAAAAACTAAAAAATACATAAAATATCAAAATGACAAATTTTTATGGAAAGAATATGTCACGACCCATAGTCGGGACATGACCGACGTACGAGGCGAACCGTCTATGGGAGCCCAGCCCGACTCGCGCAAGCCTCGGAGTACAGAAACTCTACTCAATTTATTCGATAAAAACCGTTATCAAATCATTTACATAAACCATAAAACATTTTATAATAAAATCATATATATACATATGAAATGAGTTATACAAAATGAAATCGTAATATCAGTTAAATATAACAATATATTATAAATAAATATAAATCCCAAAAGACAAAATACGATTTCATAACCCAACAGCAACCCGATGTAGAACTCTACTAAAATATAAAGGAGCCCGAACCAAAGGGCACTCACAATCAAATGGAACGTCTCACTAGGACCAAGATGATGAACGGTTGCCAAATATCAAAAGAGAACCTAAAAATAAGTTGAGAAAATAGACAAGAAACAAAGAAAAAGGAGTAAGAATCCCTATTAAGGAAACGACACTCCAGATCGGCTCCGGGCCTCACAAAAAGTGTTTTGAAAACCATTCAAAACTACCACACACAGATATAAGTGTATAAACGTGTACACACTAATATTATATAATATAATAATTAGAAATTCCTTTTAGAAATTTGTTCGCAACCAAAGTAAACAACAGGCAGAAATATATATATATATATATATCTGAAATGAATATGAGACCTGAAACTGACTGATAATATATCATAAATAAGGTAGGCTCCGCCACCATACTGAAATTGAGTACATGCAGGGACAACACTCCAAATTGCCTCCCTTTTATTTGTTTTTTCCCTTGTTTATTATCATCTTGCAGGCAATTCTTGTGTACTGTGATTATTGGATTCTGATACTCAGTGAGATAGTTTGACGTTGCGGTTAATGCCCTTTTGATCGAACCCCATTTTTATGATTTGTTAGAGGCTCCACACCAGGTTTCTGTGAGATTTGTTTTTGTTATTGTCTATGTCATTTCAAATGTTTTAAATTTGAAATTATTTTCGCACTTAACATTATATATGTTTTGTTTTACTAAATGATGTTTAAACCTTATTTGGTTTTATTATTCAATTGAATATGATTTTGGGTAGAAGCTTTGTATATTGAGGCTTGTGTGAGATGGGACGAGCTCCCACAGACGGTTTGCTTCGTACGCCGGTTATAGTTCTAGGAATGGGTCGTGACAGTTTATATGAGGTCTCAGAGGCATTCTGAAGCATCATTTCTCACTGAGTTTACTCACCCCCTTCCTTTAACATTTTTCAGGTGGCTTTGATGATTTAGCTCGTTTGACTTCCAACATGCAGTGAGGCCTTTAGTTTAGCAGTGAGAGCTCTTTTGATCTGGCTCCGGTTGGTAAGTTTGGTTAGATGATCCACACCGAGGGTTGGGTTCATGGTTTTGTATTTGTTTGTATATCGGATTTAATTGATTTTGTTTATGGAGGCTTGTCCGAGATGGGTCGGGCTCCCATAGACGATTCGTCTCGTACACCGGTCATGGTCCCAAGAATGGGTCGTGACATTAAATTTGCATGAATCTTTACTGTTTTTGTGCTTAAAGTGTTTAGTTCATGGCAGCTCATATGTGAATGTATATAAAGGAAATAGAAAAAAGAAGAAGAAGAAAATGAACGAAAAAAAAGAATTGAAAGGAGGAAGGAATATAGTTGGGGGCAACCATGATTTTGAAAGAAAAACATACAATTTAGGTTTCTACACTCTGATGTTTTGAACTTTACTTGCATGGCATTTTGTAGCTCATTTTTACTTCTTCACTTTTGAATTTCTTAGTTATTGCAACCTAGTTGAAAGCCTTTTCTAATTGGTGTGTTTTGAGATTTTACATATCTACCATTTGATATGGCATATGAAAACGTTGACTTTATCATCTGATATGACACTTGAAAACGTGCAACGTTCCATTCTTATATGATATATGATATGAATAATATTATGATATGATATGACATTTAGACCCAGGTTGACTGTAATACCCCGTCCGTTCCGATGAGGTTCCTTGTAGTGTTCCAACCAATACCGACAAGGTCTCTAGTGGAACATCATCCAAATTTGAATGATATTGGCCTAATTCCAATTTGATTCTAAAACATTTGAACTGATGTTCGGGTGTTTGAAAGATGTTTTCTTTGTAAGGTTAGGTGTTGTCGGGCATCGAGACTGATCCGACGAGCTCTCGGAAGCAAAGGAAATCTAGAAATGTTGTCTGGAGCATGCCAACGTACGTTAGAAGTTGTGGGACGTACGTCATCTGGAATTATTTCACAACATACATTGTGGTAGGGTAATGTACTTTGTCGGGAGAGCAAGATGATCAACATACGTTGCTAGTTTGAAACGTACGTCATGTTGCTAGGTTTTCAAAACAGAATCTTCTGGATGCGATTTTGAGCCCTATAACGTACGTTGTATGCATGAAACGTACGTTTTATATGATCAAGACGTACGTTAGGCATAAAATAATGTACGTCGCCTTTGAAAATATTGAAACGGTGCGTTTCGATCAGTGGGTGTTTAAAACACCCAAAACCCGACTCCTTTCATCCGAAAACTCCATTTTTCACTCTCTCTCAATTTTGGATCGGTACGCTCTCCCTCTCATTGTTTCCCCAACATTCCTAAGCATCTTTAAAGGTAATATTTCAGTTCCAATCACTCATTTGCATCCATTTCATGCTTTTAATTTTTGAAATCATGTTTAGGCCGAAATTGGATGCTTGGTTCGGATGTGATGATTTCGGTGGAAATGGATTGTAGGTTGTTAGATTATGATTGTATGAGGTTAGATTAACATGAATCAAACCTTGAATTAAGAGATTTGGCAAGTTATTGACTGAGCTAGGGTTAGATTCAGGTTTGGTTAATTTATGATGATTTTGTTGTTTGTTTGAGGAAATTGTTGATGGATCAATGTTCCTAAGGTTGAGATCGACCAGTGGGTGTATTTGGTTTCTATATTTGTCGGTCGAATCAAGAGTTTTGTATTTTTGAGAATAACTTTTGTCCCAAAGCTAGTTTTGTAATTTATGAAAAGTTTTCTCCAAATTTGTAATTTTTGAGAAACTTGGGTATAGATTTGTAATTTTAGAAACTTGAGTTCTAGATTTGTAATTTTGGGAAGTTTGGAGCTACATTTGTAATTTTGAGAAAATAAGTTAGATTCGTAAATTCAGAGAGTTTGAGAGCTCTTTTAGGAATTCTGACCACTTGGAATACCTAGTTGTAATATCTGGAACTTGAAGGACTAGTTGGTAATTTTACGAGGCCCAAAGACTAAAATATAATTTTACAAAAGTTTAGAGACCAAATGGTATTTTACATAGGTTCTGATTCTTGGGTCGAGAGTGTTAGATCTTCGACCCATGTGTGTTTTCGAGTGTTGTTCAAATGTCTGAGTTTGCACTTGCATTTCATGCATATTTTGCATTGTCACAATCACCGTGTTTGATATGTTTGTAAAATGCTTTGTTTTAGCTCAATTCGGTTTCCAAGGAGACTAACCATTCACTGGTAGGCCGTGAATTGGATTATTCGCTCGGCGTCCAGGTGAGTGGATGGTAGGTCGTGTCTTTTTAAATTAAATGTTTTTATTATGCTATAACCTTAGCCTGCAAACCGAAATTATTAAAGGATTGGAATCCTAAAATTTAGCCTAAGTGAGGACTTGTCTGATTTAAATTTGTTTCTGAAATCCTTCTGGATTTTTGTGAAGGATAAGAAATTTGTTTTTGGGAAATTATCTAAGTTTTTGGAAAGAGTAGCAATACTCTGTCTTTGAAATATTTTGTGCTTTGGCATAAACTGAATTGTTTAAGAAATAATATAAATTGATTTATATTATATTTCTTTGGTACGATTATGAAGTATGTTTGAAACTTTGTTTTTGGTAAAACATTTGTTTGCTAAGCATGTTGCTTGTTGCAAAATGCTTTCCTTTGTTTTCGAAATAAATTACTTTATTTCGGCTATTTTTGAAATACTACTTTGATATAGCGTTGAGGGCAACACTATTTTGATTTGGATTTTGGATCCATTATGGGATACAACCTAAAGGGCTATCCTGGTGCCTTAGTGGCTATGTATACGATTCTATGTCTTAGTGGCTATATACTCACCTTAGTGGCTATAGATTCGCCTTAATGGCTATACTCGCCTACGCGGTGTTACTTGCCTAAATGGCAACGCCGATGCCTATATGGCAAACCGTTTGATTTTGGAATTTCTATAAGCAAAAGGATTTCAACTACTGTTTTGGAAATTTTGATAATGCTAAAAAGGCTTTTGGGACTTTGTTTTAGAATTTCTGATAACTAAAAACATTTCTATCGAACTTCACTTTGTTCGAAAGTTTGCTAAAGGTTCGAAAAGATTTGAAAGATTTTGCTAATGTTCCTGATGGTATATGTATGTGTATGCTTTGTCTGCGAATGGTTTCGAAAGAATTTTTCTAAGACGCTAGTATGTACATACCGTGTATATATATATTTGGTTATACCTGCATGTGTTAGTTTTGAACTGTTTTCAAAACAGTCTTATGAGGCACGTATGAGGTGATCTGAAGTGTTATCTCTCATTAGGTTCTCACTCTCTTCTTTTTCTTTGTTTATTTCTATTTCTATTTATAGGTTGACCTTCAGCTCAGAGAGGCATCGTTTGATTTGGCAGTAAGTGCCCTTCGATCGGGCCATGTTTGTATGATTTGTTAGATGCTGCATACCAAATTTATGTGGGTTCTGTTTCTTGTTTTTGATATTTCAATGTTTTTAATTTGAGATATTTTCTAAATGAAATATTATATATTTTTTACTTTATCAAATGAGGTTTAAACTTTTATTTGATATTGTTAGTTATTTATTTGAATATGATTTTGGGTAGGAGTTCTGGACTTTAAGGCTTGTGCGAGATGAGCCGAGCTCACATAGACGGTTCGCCTCGTACGTCGGTCATGATCTAAAAACGGCTCATGACAAAGACGCTCTTTATGTGCAGGCCAAGCTCCAAAATAAGAAATAGAATTGCATTCACAAACACTATCACTGAGTAGCGACTCATATAAAGCGGTATTATTTTTTTCAGGATTTTAGCATCACATTGTTTTTTAGGAGTTGATCAAACTCGAAGTTGCTTAATCCTAGTACATAGATCAAAGGTCACCCGACTGAAACTCTCCTTTGCATCATACTATGATTGTATATATAGTTTACAAATGACCTTTCGGTTTGTAAGAACTTTGCTAAACTCATGTGTAGTTATGTTTGTGCTTTTGTGTTACTTGTATTAATAATTATCTGCGAATATTTGAAACAAAAAAAAGTGGAGATTTATTGTAGCGATTTATCTAAATTTATAAATATATTTTAGCGTAGATATGAAAGCGAAACGGTGTGACAAAATTCTTGTATTAATTCACCAGTCTATCCCACTCTTTTGCCTCTAATATTTTTCCTCGTTCACCCATTCCTGGTCAATACGCATAAGTAGATCTGTTTTCTTTTGCCTAGCACGCTCATCATGCAAAGCCCTAAGTAGATTCTCCAACTCATTTGTATGTTGTCCAATTCTTTGCCTACAATTTGTATGCCCTCTTTTACTTTATTCCATAAGATTCTCCTGCACTTTCCTCAATTTAAACTCTAAAACATTTTTAGCATCACTCGTAATTGATTGGCCTCAACCATGACATACCGCATTGTTAAAGCCATCCATTGCCAACCATTTCTGCTCAAATCGAAACATTGGCTTCCTTCTCCATAAATTTCGTACCAAATGAACTATTAATGAACTAAGATTAGATCCCACAAATCTCTTATGAACAATATAGGAGTTATGAAACCGGCCAAATCCTAAGCTACTAATTAAAGCCCTATCTGACCTCTTCATTTCATGCCCATCTTCGAATTACTTGTTAGACCAGGTAAATCTCGGCCCTCAAAATCCAAGATAAATAATACTACAACACTCCATAAATTGCGATAGAGTCGAATTCCCCATCTGTTGGATATTCTGAAAACCTCGGACTTCTAAAGCACTAACAACGTCATTCATACCAGTGACACACACCCACGATACTCCAATGTGAGGCATAAACGGTTGAATACTCTGTCCCACAGCTTCTTTGCCTCCAATTCCAGGATCGCCAAATACAAACATAACGAACCAAGAATTCTTCTCAACCACTTTCACATGGATATAATGACAAGAAGAATAAAGTACCTCAATCTGAAAAGAGTCTTGCCATCACAAAGCTAGGCCACCTAACAACCCTAGAGGATCAACATAAATGGATTGTGAGAAGCCAAGACTCCTTCTCACCCGATCCACCATAGCAGAAGAATTCTTGGTTTCAACTAAAAAACCAATATTTGGTTGGTTCTTAGTGGCCACATCATGCAAAGCTCTGGTAGTTAAAGGAGGGCCTAAACCTTGGCAATTCCAAGATAGAAGCTTTGCCTTTAAAGAATTCACAATAGGAGAAGAAAACCCGCTTAATTTTGTTTCATTATGAATTCCAAAGGTATATAAAAATATAGAAAATACAGAAAATGAAGCGTTTCAACACGGCAAAATTTTTATTAGAAATCATAGTCCTAATGGGCCTTGACATAAACCAGGGCGTTTTACACTTCAATTTTAAGAAGCTCAAATTAATAAGGGCCATTTTCAAATTCATAGGACCACATTAATATATTATGAATTTATTTTGTTTATTTTTAATATTTTGGCAAAGAATTAAAATTGCCCACATCATTATCATAAATTTTATAAATTACATTTTTATGGTTCATAAATTACATTTTTAGGAATCATTTTAGACTTGTTTAAAACTTGATTGAAACTTATTTATAATTTGTTTAAAATATGTTTATTTGTCGGACTTGTTTGTATGTTATTTATATGTTGTTTCTTATTTAAAACTTATTTATATTAATTTTATATGTTGTTTCTTATTTAAAAATTGTTTAAAACTTGTTTATATAATGTTTCTTGTTAATATGTTATTTTTTGTTTAAAACTTGAATGTTGTTTATCTATTGTTGATCTCTTATTTATATGTTGTTTAGAATCTGTGCGTTTTTTAGATTTATTTAAAATTTTTTATATATTATTGATATCTTTGTTTATATATTGTGTATATATTAAAAACAACATATAAATAAAATATCAATAACATATAAACAATATATAAACAACAAATCAATGACATATAAACTCCATATTTGTTTGTATATTGTTTTCAACATCTAAACAATATATAAACAAGATACCAACAATATATAAACAATAATTAATCAATGTACAAACAAAAACCAACATATAAACAACAAATAAACAACACACTTTAGATTTAAACATACAGAAACACATAAACAATTTATAAGCAATATATAAACAACAAATCAACAACATATAAATTAAATATTTGTTTGTATATTGTTTTCAACATCTAAACAACATATAAACAAGATACCAACAATATATAAACAACAATTAATCAATGTACAAACAAAAACCAACATATGAACAACAAATAAACAATATGCTTTAGATTTAAACATACAGAAAAACATAAACAACATATAAGCAATATATAACAAAAAATCAACAACATATAAATTAAAGATTTGTTTTTATATTGTTTTCGACATCTAAACAACACATAAACAAGATACCAACAATATATAAACAACAATTAATCAATATACAAACAAAAACAACATATAAACAACTAATGAACAAGGCGCATTGAATTTGAATATGCAGAAAAACATAACCAACAAATCAATAATATACCAATAATATATAAACTAGACTCCATGTATTTGAAATATTACAAAGTGTCTATGAAAATTCACGCACATACGGACGAAATATTGCAAAGTGTATCTATAATAAGCAAAATCTATCCATACGGAATAAATTTTGCAAATTTTTGTTGGTGTATCATGTAAGTACCACAATTAATAACTCAAATGCCACCTCATGTTTTGCTACTTTCTAGTGTGCCATTTTCTCAAAAAAAACTGGGATGAAACTTTTTAACTTTTCGCAAGAAATTCGGAAAAATTCGTGAGAAATTAACTTTAATTTCTTGCAAAAAAAATCAAGAAAATTTGCCTAAAAGAAGTTTTCAGCGAAGTGTGCACACTTGGTGCACAACCACGGACATAATGTGCATAGTATGTGTACAAATGTGCACAAGTCTAAAAATAGTTTTTTAAAGCCAAAAAAAATAGATTTTAACTAAATATATATATTTTTTGATTTATTCTAAAGTTTTATGCAAGAATGAATTTATGTACAAATTGTGCACAACCGTGCATATGAGTTTACACAATATGTACAAACATCCCCTATGCTTTGTTGTTAATCCATTTTTTAAAGATACATACAAGTGCACACAAGTGTATACAATGTGTATCCGTACATGTGTGTACAAGTGCCCTCTACTGTTTTATTATTCCATTTTCTAAAGGTTGTACACAAGTGTACATAAGTGTACCAAAAATTTAATACATTTGTGTACACAAGTGTACATGGGTGCAAGAGAGAGACATGATTGGTGGTGGAGACACAACGATGGAAGAGAGATCGATGGCAAAACGGAGGAGTGAAGAGAAGAGAGTTGTGAGAGAGAGACAGAGATCAGTGGTGGAGGTAGTGGTGGAATGAAGGAAGGAGTTGTTAGAGAGAAATAGAGAGGAGAGCGAAAAAAATCTGGAAAAAGATTTTAAAACAAGAATAAAAAGCAAAAATAGGTGGCATCTCAAATATTTTTTTGGCAGATGTGACATTTCAAAAATTTGTAAGACTATGCGTGGTATTTAAGTAGAAATGGAACTAAACATGGTCAAACTCGAATCGTTAGTTGAACTAGACCATATCGAATAGGAAAAACCATTACCAAAACTGGCTAAAAACCATAACTGAAATCTCCAGAACTTGTTTGGTTCTGGTTCAATACACTTGAAAAATGTTGAACCGATGGTAACCGCCGATTTGAGCTGACAGGTTAGCCATCAGTTAACAACCAATTCAAACGTATTTCAATTAAATTATTACTTATATTTCTTAAATTTTTGCTTGTATTTCTTTATTTAAAATTAAGTAGGCAATTTCTAAATTTAAATTTATATTATTAACATTTTTTATTAATTTATAATTTAAAAACTGTTTGAACCGTTGAACCAAAACTGTGAATTTGTGAACCGCCGGTTTTGGCTCATGAACTAGCAGTTTAGGTTCAAAGAAATGATGAACTGGAACCAAACAACCAAGAGCCAGTTTTGGGCGGTTCAGTTCCTATTCTGATCCGATTCCTATTTGGCGGTTCAGTCTTATTCAAACCGATTGTTTTTAATTTTTTTTAAATAATGTTGTAATCAATTTTTAACAATAATATAAAAAAAACTAATTATAATAAAAATTTGTAATCACAAATTCACAATAATAAATTTTTAGTATTAATAAAAATCAATATAGAATAAAAATGAAAGAATTTTGAGATTGAATTCAATAAGAGAATTTTGTGACAGAAAAGAATTGTGGTCTACAAACCCGTTCTACCTAGTAACGAATCCATCACACACACTTCAATCGACACGAAATAATAATAATAATAATAATAATAATAACTACACGGCGAAAGAGCGATTTCAATAACGCCTCCGGAGATGCACTCATCGCAACTTCCATTGGCCCGTGGGCGCGTGCCGCACCAATCGGAGACGGAGAAACCTCAATCATCGACAGCATCAGCTGAGCCCGGTGACCTCGAAGCTTCTCTCCTTCAACTCGTCCATGATCATCACAACGTCTCCCTCCGTCTTCGCGAACACGGCGGTCAGTTTTACTTCTTCACTATTTTTCATTTATTTTTTGCAAAATTTATTTATTTTTTTAGTTTCTGAATGTAGAGAAGGCGAAGAGACAGGCGATGAGGAATGCGGGGAGAGTATCGGATCTGTTGGTGGATGCGGTGAACGGAGGAGTTCAAGAATCGTTTATATACGAGAAGAGGATTGAGCTGGAGATTCGAGCTCTTGCGGTTGCGATTGCTCGGTTTATGAAACAGACTGGTCAGTGGCTCTCCACTACTCAAGCTATTAACACTGCTACTAAGGTTTCATTTCTCCTCTTTCACTTTCTAGTTATTTGACTTTTTCGATTTTTTGTAGATAAAAATGGGAAACTGTTGATGGCTTAGCTCATAGTGAAAATGAATTTGTACCCATTAGTTCATTTCATACAAATTTACAACGTCTATAATAATTTTGTAGAGTTAAGTTGTATTAGCTCTAGCTACTAAGTTAAATTTTTTTAATCGAGGAAATATGAAACCAAATATGGTTTTAATCGCCAACAATTGAGAAAAGGTTTTAAAGAAAGGAAATAGGGGTCTGTGGTGCTGGAAGAGATTTGATTAGAGTTATAATAAGTCTAGCCAATCAAAATAGCTTCACTTTGGTGGCTTCAGGTTTATAATAAGTTTGAGTCATACTTGAGTTTGGTGGCTTCAGGTTTATAGTAAGTTGAGTCATCTCTACTCGAAATGGTTCAAGTAAATTAAACTTGACACTTCCCATTATAAACGTTACTTGATTTGCACTTTTTATCGAAAATGTCGGTGGTGACAACATGGCAGGTCATGTTTGATTAGTATTAAATTGATTAAAACTAAATGATTGGAGCCTAGTAGTAAGTTACTTGATAGTTTTGATGGCATTCTTGATAGGATGTTTCCCATTCAGTTTTTTTTTTTGTCTTGTGTGAATGTTTTGACCACAAATCAAGTCATGTGGGAGATGTTATTTTACTTAATCGATGAACTTTAGTTTTGGTGTGGATGGCCTGCCTTTGATAAATGGTTATGGTTTAGTGAAATATGAAAATGTGCTTGATTTTATTGCTGAAAGAAGATGAAGGAAACTAAATTGTTGATGTTTTAAGTGCAGACTCATATGCGGTAGATGGATGAAACTGCTGATGTTTAGTTTACAACCTTTAGCAGTTATTAACTAGCTCTAATTTGAGGCAGATTGTTTATCATATCATTTGTATTTGTATCTATGTTTATTTTTGTGAAGAAAATATATGACCTACTGATTGTGTTTGTATGCGTAGGAAATTGGAGACTTTGAAAACTGGATAAGCATTATGGAGTATGATTGTAGAAGTATCAATGCAGCCATACGCAACATTCATCAATAATGAAATATTAAGCATATCTTTACAGCCTTGACACAGTGCGGCAGAGATATCCTCTCGATGACTTCCTCGAATGATATACATTTTCTGTTGTTTTTCATTGCAACACGGCATTGACTTGTAACAAAGCGGGGCACTCAACCCCATCTGCCATAAATGGGTAGTCATTCAGCGAAGTTGCAAATGTTGCTGAAAGCTGTCTCTAAGGATGTACTCCATGAATTCGTTCTTGTCTGCAGGCTGAACGTAGATTTCCTAGACTGGAATCGAATTTATGACTACTCAATCAATCTTATACAAATTAGAATCGGAGGCACTTCTCATTTGATTTGAATGTATAGTTTTTACCATTTGCTTTTTATGGAGCAGTCTTTGATACTTAGCACAATTAGCTCTTTTTCTTCTTTTTTTTTTCCCTGGTATTGTTATTACTCAAACTGCAAGCTCGCACAAATCTGTGATATGTTTTCTGTAAATTGTTTGGTAATAGTTGAGTCTGAAAATACTTCCAGTTTCCCAAGCAACACCTAAATTATTCTCTGGTTTTTTAGTTTCAGAACAAGCCAAACAAAAAGAAAAAGAAGATTTTTCCATTTAACCCAGTTGGCCAACCAAAGTCAATGGTTCGAAGCTGGTATTAAGTCCGTAATTTCCGGTTCTCTTTTGTTTTATTGATTCATAAAATGCCATTTGTTTGATTCTGATGCACGAATGAGATAAATATATCTTGCTTAGTTACAACTCATAATCAAAATTCATTTCTGATAAACTAAAACAAAAATGTGAAGTTCAAGAATTATATTCAATTCCTCTAATTAACAAACAGTCTCTTCGGTTTAGTTGGCAAAAGAATTACTCTCGATTCATAATACACACTTCATTTAAGAATCTGCAGAACTATATAAAAATTAATCAGAGCAAAAATTACAAGGCTTAAGCCAACTTAATCAAGCAGATAATCATCATTACAACGACGCAATCATTTTTCTGAGGCCTATGAGCTGTTTCGGGCATTTCTTAAGGTCGTCCAAATAACAAAGTCAAACGTGTAGCTGTGTGGCAAACTTTTAGCTTTAAAATATGCCAACTCTAATATCATATGATCAATTGATCAAATAGTGCTAAGGAACGAATGCATGCACCAAGATTTGCAAGGATAATATGTTCGTGATTGAAGGAATTATTCCAGTACGTCCAGAATGAATTGGAGTAGTGCTTCAGTTGTGCTTGTGATAAATATATATATTTTTCAATTAAATCATCAGTATTTAGATGCTTTTGACATTTGACTAATTCGAGTTAAAGTCAAGCAGCACTCTTATGGGGGATAAACTTCTTTCTGTTAAATTTTAAAACTTATGTTCGACCTTAAAATCTTTAGTTAAATAAAGAAGAGTCTCTACCACTCTACGATAATCTTTGATAGTTGTATTATAGTATATTCTAGTATTTAGTTAAACTTTGCTTTAGTTGTGTTGCGATAAATATATATTTTTCCTAATTAAATCACCGTATCTAGATACTTTTGATATTTGACTAATCTAAATTAAAGTCGAGCATGATTTTTATGGGGGATAAACTTCTTGTTAAATTTTAATACTTATGTTCGACCTTAAGCATCCATCACACACCATATGCATAGCTTACATGAAAATTACAAGAAACAGCAGTGTTACATTGATGTAAACATTCAACATTAATTAGTAAAGATAGATAAATATATATAATTGCAGAGATTGTGCTTATTATCTTATTATGATCATGTTCATATCAGTTTACTTTCTGCAATCAGTGCGAACTTCTCCATCTGTTCCTGTAAGCGGGCTGAGGTTCCCCATCTTGATCATGGCAGCTGCAAAATCTTTGTAGAAAGTAGCAGAATTGGTGCTATAAGCAGTGACATGTGAGTGAGTAGAGCCACCACTGAAGAGCTGTCGGTCTGAGTGTAAAAGGCCTTCGTTGTTCACCAAAGTCCAGAAAAAAGAATTGTCAAAAATTACAGGGGTTATGGGATCAAGTGCTGAAAGATTGTCGTCACTGCCAGTAATAGGACAATTGGATTTCAGTGATGTTGCCAATAATGAATCAATGGTGCTCTCGTTGTAGAGTCTTCCTCGGAACATTAGGCATCTTGCTTGGCCTATTGTGTGAGATCCTGTCCATGAAAGATGAAGATAATTCAAT
>CAODLS010966286.1:0-11164 GCA_948243855.1 Flueggea neowawraea | reverse complement strand
AAATATTTATACTCCAAAAATATCATTAATTAATTTAATGATATTTTAAATTAAAATTAATCATTCAAAAATAATTAATTCGAAAAAAAATTTCAATGGAAAATTTACCCAAAATTAGTCAAAAATATTCAAGTTATTACAGAAATGGTATTGCTAAAATGTGTCCGCTTCCCATATTATTATTATTATTTGTGTGTGTGGACGTAGGGCATCTTTATCAGGAGGCCAATGGGGATCCATTGGCCCCCTTTTTCATTGGTCCTCCAATGTGGGGACCGATGAAAAAAGTAAATGTGGGGCAGACTGACCTGTGTCAGCCGCCCCACAGTAAAAGTAAAAAAAATAATTCTTTTGGGTTAGGTCGTTGTAAACATGACCGTTGAAAACAACGGTCTATTTTTTCCTAGAGATACATCATTCATTTTACATTATATCTTCATTTCATCTTTACTTCATTCCATCTATCATCAATTTTCAATTCTCTTCTTCTATCACAAAAAAAAATGGATCCCAATTTTAGAAATTTCAATGAATCCAATTCAAATAACTTGTCACCTTCCAAAATCAACCATTCAATATTTTCCTACCAAATTTGCAAAATGCTCCAATTTCACCATACCATTTATTCCCACCAATTTTTTTTGTAAAATCAACCATACACTTTCTTTCCACCCAATTTTTGTCAAATGCAAAATTTTGGGTATACATTTCCACACCCAAAATATTTCAAATAGTTTTAACAATTTGGATATTGGTTATGGAACAAATAATCCGAATTCATTATCCGATTCCCAAATGCCTTCATTTTCAATACCACCGGCCAATCAAGAATCTTCTCCACCAAACGTTGTAGATGGAGAAAATATAGACGAAGAAAATGTGGATAAACGTCTTCTATGGAGTATGGAAGATGACTAAAGGCTCGCACGATCATGGATAACAATTTCAAATGATAGTATTGTGGGTAATGTCCAAAGTGAGAAAGCTTTTTGGAAAAGAATTGCTGAATATTTCAATACACATTGAGGAGGTGTCGCACCACGAAAAATGAAGGCCATCAAGAACCATTGGCATTGGTTGATACCACTTGTGACTGAGTAAAATGGGATCTACAACAAATTAAGGAGCAAACATCATAGCAGGTGGAGCGACGACCAGTTGAAGGAACGTGCTCGTGAATTGTTTTTTAAAAGTAAGAAAAAACATTTGACTCACGAGCATGTTTGGGCGCTTTTGAAAGATGAGACGAAGTGGATCTTACAACTTCCACGAGCATTGAAAAGAACCAAAAATAATAAAAGCGGAGCGTACACCAATTCATCCAATGCAAATGTTGATGATGATGATGATGATGAAGTTCGTCTGATGGGTCAAAAGGCGGCAAAATCAAAAGCCTCAACAAAGAGAAAGGGAAAAGCAAAGGAGAGTGGGTCAAGTGCCTCCTGGCTTTCAGAAGATATTGTGGAAAAATGGATGGCAAAGAAAGATGAACAAATTCTCGTGGAAAAAGAATCAGTGGCAATGACCAAAGAATTAATTACCTATAGAGATTATGAAATAATGATGAGTGACACTAGCAACATGAATGCAACTCAACTTTCCATTCATGAGAATATGTGCGCTAGAATTAGAGCTAAATGGGGTATAGAATAGATATTTTATTGTGGTTTTAATTTATGTTGTAATTTGTTAGTTTTTAATGCAATTTTTGTAATATTAATGAAAATTAATTTATTATTAATTATATTTTATGTAGTAAATTTTTATTTTATTAATGAAAAATAGTTTATTATTAAATTATATTTTATATAGTAAATTTTTATTTTATTTGAGTATAATTTAATTTTTTTATTTTTAAATTAATTATTTGTTTGGAAAAAATTATGTTTTTATTGGTAAACTACATATTTTCTCATTGATGAAAAATATTTAATTGTTTGTATGGAAAGATGTATTTTATGTAGTATATATTGTAAAAGAAAATTAAATAAAAAGTTGAGTAATAGCGGATCTCATACGAGAATCCAATGAAAGTCCAAACTATTGGAATAGAAGAATCTAATGAGAGAGAATTTAATAAAAAATTAATATAACGATGATGTGTCAAAATATTGGACTCAAAATGAATCTAACCAATATTAATGCTCTTAATAAATTGAATTTCTATCAATTTATAGAGGCAAAAATGAGTATGCCGAGTGGAATTACAAAATCAATTACTTCATAATTAGGTAATTGATGGTTAATGAAATGACAACACGTACCCGATTTATCGGAAAATGAATTGACAACTCATGAAAAAAAAAAAGAGTTTCAAGAGACATAATATTTGAAAAAGTACAAATTTAGGTGTAATTTTATGTTTTGTTATTTATGGGTATTGGATGTTAAATTTAGAGATTATCTTTCTATTCTCTTCTACTCGGATTATTCTTTTTATCAGGTTATTTGTTTTCTACTGTGTAGTTTCTAGTGAAGTAGCTTCATTTTCATCAATTTATTGTCCTTTTTGTTTCTTCTGTTTATCAAGCCATAGTTAGTTCGTTCTTGAACAAGTTGTAAAGACATTTAGAATTTGTAGGTTAGAATTTAAAAAGAAAAAAAAAACAAATTATTTAATTTTTTACAATTAAATTTTTTTACTGTTTTTAAATGAAGGATCTATCATATGATTGATATTGCACATACTCATCAACTAGTTGTTTGTGTGCGCTTACGGGGGTTATTTAATTTTGAAGTTGTTAACCTCACAAAACTAATATTCAATCGGAAAAAAAAAAATAATGTATAAAGCTACGAAGCTTAAATATATAATCTAGTGAAAGAACATATAAATTCAACAATTTAACAAGAATAAATAAGGGATTTATTTAATTTATTTAGTTATCTGCATCAATTAAACATAAACCAAGCCTATTTACACAACAAAAGCATCTTTTATATTGTTGTTATATGATATGGGGTTATAAAAGTGGTAAATCATTCAATAATAAAGAAGGATTTATATACACGAAGTCTTAACATAAAACTAGAAAAATATGTACATTATGACTAATAACTAACAGTAATAAAAGTAATCATGATCATCTGTAAAAATAGGCTTAATGCATAATTTACCCCCAAACTTACACGTTTTTTCTTCTGTCACTCTAAACTTTTTTAGTGTTCAACTTATCCCCTGAACTTGTTAAAATCCTCTCAACTAAGGGTTGTTTCATTATATTTGAATCTCAGAATCCTCCAGCTTACCTTCAAGTGATCACTTTTAAACGTAGAAGGTCAAAAAAGAATAAAAAGAATCCTCGTAATAAACTCGTCATGAATTACAAAAAGTGATAAATAGCCCAGTTTAATCAAGTTTAGGGGGTAATTGAGACAGTTTAAACAAGTTCAGGGGGTAGTTGAGGCAGTTTAAGTAAATTTAGGGGGCAAGTAGAACGCTAGAAAAATTACGGTGACAGTAGAAGAAAATGTGCAAGTTTGAGGGTAAATTATGTATTAGTCCGTAAAAATATGTAAACTAATTATACATGCATGACCACTTTATCACGTTGTCACATTCATGACCACTACTTCCTACATCTTATAGCAACTTAAAAGGCATAATTCAACACTTTTTTCGCTTTGATAGTTGTTAAGTCAAAATAGTTCCTCCTGTTGAGATTAATTTGATGCAGTATGAGCCTTGACATCTTGTTTTTATGTTGTGCAATGTGTCTCATTTGGCCACACTTTTTGCATTGGACATCTGGTCTCCACCAATATCTTTTAAATGGATCATTGGTCTTCTTATAATATGGGCATGTCGAATATTTTCTGAACTTACTATTAATCATTGATTTGACATGAAGAGCTCCCTCTATAGTATCTTTTTCACTTATAAAATTTCTTTATTCTTGGGACTACAATTCATTCACTAATTCTGCCAAGGATATGCTTGACAAATCTTTGGATTCTTCTAATAAAGAAAGTTTTTACTCATATTTTTTTAGGGAAAGATACAAGATTATTTTGCACAACTCATTTATCAGAAAAATCCTTCCTCAACAACCTTACCTTGTTTACAATGCCTAGCAAATTGTCATAGTATTCTTTGATGGCTTCGAACTCCTACATTTTTAGCATTTCAAACTCCCTAATAAAGTTGAGTGCTTGCATGTTTTTTATTCTTTTATTGTCTTGGTACTCCTTTTTGAGCTAGTCCCATATAGCCTTTGTTGAATCCAAATTTATAATCCTTATGAATATATTGCTTAAAATAGGAGAAAAGTAAACATACTTTTGCTTTAGACTTTTTAGTCTTTTTCTCTTTATGGGTCTTTAGCTGAGCCATCGTTAGGTTTACCAGTAGGAACATGATACAATAGTCTTCCTCTATAGCTTCTCAAATATCCAAAGCCTCATGATAGATAGTCATTTTGACAACCCATGCTTAGTAGTTGTTGCCATCAAATGATGGTGGTGGCATAGAAAATGCCTTATCCAACTCCATTGAATAAAGTCGTGTATGTGGTTATATGGTTATATTGATTATGGTGTTTATGGGATACATTTTGTTATGGAGATTATGTGATGTCGTTATATTGTTATAGAGTTATAGGTCCCTCAAGAAAAGGGGTTGTTATACCACTTTGTTGGTTTATGATATAGGATTATAAAAGTGAAACATAATTTATTAACAAATATGGATTTATATACATGAAGTCTAAACATAAAACTAGAAACACATATCCATAATGACTAACAAATAGTAGTAACTAAAGCAATTATATTCATGTATAAAAACATGTAACTCATAACATATATAAAGTGTACGGATGTGAGAAAAACTTTTTTAGACTATTATATCCTTATTTATTTTTATAATTAAAAATATACCCTTATTTTTAAATAATTATAAATACATATATTTTTTTAAAATAAAATTTTTAATTATCTCCACAAAAAAATATAAACTTTATCTATTTTGAAAAAAAATCTAACAATTTTTACTTATTTTAAAAATTTAAATTTCTTTATAAACATCTAACAATTTGTAATTATTTTTGTCACGGCCCAAGATTGGGCCACGACCGGCGTATGAGACGAACCGTCTGTGCAAGCCCGACCCATCTCGCACAAGCCTCGGAGAACAGGAACATCTACCCAAATTCATGTTATTAACTGGCTTTTTAGTCATATTAAAACATTATACAAAGATAAGTTTTAGAAAAATAGTATCTCGAATATTATTACATAAGTATAATGCCAAAATACTAAATAAGTGATTTAAGTAAAACCGTTAAACAATATTTATCAAATACAAGCCATAACCCACTAATCGGTGTGAAGAAACTAACATAATATAAACTCGGCCCGAAAAATAGGGCACTCACTGAGCGCGAAAGAATCAAACGACCACTATCAAGATCACCTGAAAAGTGAAGTAAAACAAAAACAGGAAAAAAATGGTAAGAATCTCTAGTGAGTCGATAACAAATCAAAGCGGCTCAGGCTCCTCAAAAGGAGTTTTGAAAACATTTTTGAAAACTATCACATACACGTATATATCCAAATACTATATTATTTATATACACTCGTATATATAGATAAATTAGTTCAAAAATCCACTTTGCAATCATTTGCATACAAGGCAGACAACAAACAATTACCGAGATTTATTAAATATAGAAATTAAATCAAATATTTAAATTTCTGATATTCATGTTCATTTTCCATAATGTTTCCCAAGAGGAGTACCAAAATATTTTTAGAAATAAATATCAAAGAAAATTTCAGAGATAAATTTCCAAATTTATTTTCAAAGCTAAATACCAAAGTATTTTATAGACTTAAATACCCAAAAGATTTTCATAGAGAAGTTCCAAAATATTTTCAGAGAGGGACTAGAGATCATATGCATCGAGTTAATCGAACTCGGTAATAGCCACTTAGGCGAATATTAACAACTTAGACAACATGGTATAGCCACTAAGACAAGTATAGGCAACTTAAGCACATATTATTAGCCACTTAAGCAAATGATACAACATCCCATAGCGGTGTGTCCCAAATCAAAAATGTTTACCAAAATATTGCAAAAATATTTATATTTGAAACATTCAAATTATTCAAACACATAGCATACCGAGCAAATGGATTTTTAACTGAAAATCACACTCAAATTCAGATGAAATATTTATTGCAAAATATATTTATTTTTCAGAAACAAAATACTTATTTCAAATAAAATATTCTCACCGGAATATATTCTCAAAATCCCAAAACAGAGTGTTCATTGCAAACGTCATAACAAATATTAATCATAATATTTATTTTAGAAACCAAAATCATTTCTAGAGAAAACCGAGTTTCCATAACATATGTTTTCACGTATATCAGATTTTTAGGATGTTCAATCTTTTAATTATTCCAAATTACACACCGAGGTCAACACAACAAAAACATATACAAAGTTTAGATGACACAACCTATGTGTCCGAAGGTGCTACCACACTAACCTGCATGCCGAGCAAATAATTCAAAGTACGGTCCATCGGTGAATGATTGGTCTCATCGAAAACCAAGCAAAGCTAGAACAAACATTTCAGAAACAAAACAACACATGATACTATGACGGTACCGAAATATGTGCAAATGCATATGCCAACCTAAATTCTTAAAAAACCCGAAAATCCATTTCAATCCAAAGTCTATCATACTAACTCGAATATTACACCTCGGTGTAAAATTACAATTTGGTCGCCGAACTTAGGAAAATTACCAACTAGACCCCAAAATATTCCAATTGAATATTTTGGTTCCAACTCTCCAAAATAACATATTAGTCCTCAAAGAATCTCAACATATTTAATTTAATCCTCACTCGTATACAAAATCACATTTGGATCCCTAAATGCAAAATATCTCATTTGGTCCTCAAAAGGCAAATTACACAAATAGTCTGTAAATCTAATTCAACCGATAGAAATTGAATCTAAACACCCAGATTGGTTCTAATCGACCTCGAACTCAAATCTATAATTGGTTTCTCAAAAACAACTTAAAATCTCAGATTTTTAACTAAAATTTGAAACTAACCCTAGCCCGTTGAAGAACTCATCAAATCTCATGATTCAATGCTGGAATCATGTACATTCAAGTTCCATATAGCCTATCCTAGCATCCCCTAACATCATATAGTTCCAGAGGGGTATTTATAAACCCTTCTGTCAAAAGACAGCGTTTCACCAAATTTCAGTAGAAAAATGGTCATTAACGTGCATTGCAAAGCATCAACGATCGTTACACGTCTTCAACATTCGTTGCAGAGTGCACAATGTGCTTTGACGGCCTCCTCAGCTCCTGGTTCAAACCCAGAAGATGATCAACGTGCATTGCACTCAGCCTACGCGCGTAGACGGCCTCTTGGACAGATTTCTTACAAAATTTCCCACTTCTAACAAGTCTCTAACTTAGAAACTCAAACTCATACACTTCCGGAGAAAATCTAACACCCCAAACTTGCAAATAATCATCGTTGGACAATCTTAAACATCATAACATCATCTCGGACATCGAGGTTCAAATTGACATCGAAGAAAGTTCAATCAAAATTGAACGGGGTTCAAAAAAGGTCTTGTCGAAATTGAATAGAAAGCTACAGAGAGATTCATCGGAAGGGACGGGGTATTACATACTTCACCCTAAAAATAATTTGTCCCCCAATTTCCAAAAATTCAGATCAAAATAATTACAGAGGTATACAAAATGCTATCAGGAATCTAGTGCTTAATAAAACTCTAATACCCAAATGTCAGAATCAACAAAAACCTCCAAATCATATCATAATCTATAACCGTAATAGATCACCTACAGAAAAGCCAAATAACACTCAACTAACATTCCAAAATATTTATTCCCATGTATGCAGATCATGCAGAATCATTGACAAAAGGTGCAAACTCACAAATCGACAGAATCTGATAAGTGTGAATTCCCATGCACAACTCATCAAAGTGATGCCCTTATAGAACTTATGCTGACAATCGAATAGAGAACAAGTCGAGTCTACCCTCGACTGATAATGGCGACAGAGCACAAAATGGAGCTAGGACAAGATTTCTAAAGACAAAAGCCTACGATGTCAGAATATACAAAGACACGCAGAATCAAAAGTACATATTATCAAAACCAAAGAGTTATATATCACAGATTACAAGCTCAGACACTTATCAAAGATCAAACTACAAAGATTCCAACAGATAGGCAAACAATTGGAGTGAAATAAAATGAGCCAAACAATTCCTGACTAGGTTACCTGGGTTAAGATATATCATTGTAAATCCACCCAAAGACAACCACAGAGCACAAAGGGATAGAACAGATACAGACAATATCAACAAAGATGGCTTTAATAATTTCCAAAAAATTATTCTTCTAACTACTCAAGTCTAGATTCCAAATAGATAGAACCCAGAAATCAATTCTCATACTTACCATCGAATCTAGATCACATCCATAATCATTAAAAGTCTTACTCCTGATAACACTAAATACAACTCCTGAATTGTCATTCACCATTACCAGAATTATCCGTGAATTCCTCCTGACATATGATTCTCAATCATACCATCAACTTTCATATGCACTCACAGTCCTAACGCCATTTTTATTCTCTAACAGAAATTTTCAACCATTCTCCTTAGTTGTTCTCACTGACTATCGAATTGGATATCCTTCTCCTATCCATTAATTCTTCGAATTTTCCATCATCCAAATACAATAGAAAACAACACCTCTTAACTTTAATCAACTCTGGACGTACCGAGGTATATCACATAACCTTCAGAACCCAGGGTGAAGCAAACTTTGGTGCACTCACCAAATAACTTTCAACATCTCTTGAGTTTTGTTCGTGTGACTTGGATCATACAGCTAACTCCCCCGTTCTTCTTCTCTTCAGAAGCAATAACGAAACATTGTATAGGCAAAACTTTAATTTCTTTTAATTCACTCCACAAAGTGATTTAAAATGACTTACTTAGTGAAAACCCAATTCATACTGAGGATATCATCATATTCTCTTACATATAACACCTTATAATCAGCTGCCCACTCAAAATTAACTATAGCAATCACACAACCATGTGATACATATTAGCTAATATATAGCTACTCAGAAGTGACAGAGCTTCAAAGGGTTTCTAGCAAATATATCACTAGCCAAACATATCCAACAGAATGTGATGTACAATAGAATGTACAAACACCATAATCAAACAATATGTATTCAAGAACATACGAAAGTTCAAATGGGCATGCAGAAACATAAGGAAAGTCACTGAAGTTCAAAGGATATGCCGAAGCATACATAAATACATAGAGGTTCAAAAGATTCATACAGAGAATTACAAAAGTATACCAAAGTTCCAAAAGTGTACATTCAAAAATATATAGAAGTTCAGAAATAGAAAGAGTTACAGTTGGAATTTACTTCCTCCAACTGTGCTACCATAGCCAAAGGAAATGGGACCCCCTGGTCACCTACCCTCAAAGGATCCGGAGGCACTAGGTTTTCCTGTTTGGGACTCAACAACAAGTCGCTGAGGACATTCAGCTATCACGTGTTCTAAATTCCTACAGAAGTAGCAGTTACATTTTTCTTGCCACACTGCTCGAGGTGTTTCCTTTCACACCTACTACACTAAAGAATCGGGCCCCTACTAGTGCCTCTAACACTCAGATTTCTACTCTGAAACCTGACAAGTACGCTTGACTGCACCGTACCAACATTCTGACTATTATCATAATGCCTCTGTCATCTTGAGGAGAAATTGTGTCTCTGCCCAGACTGACTGCTCTGACCTCGACTATGATGGCCAATCATTGTTCCTTCAGTCCTTTTCTTTTTAAGAGTTTGCTCTGGGTGTCTCTCATCAACATACTCAAAGGCTCTCGCGGCCTCAACAATCTTTTCCACTGTCTCCAATCTGAGAGCTGCCACCAATCTGACATATCCTGGCAACAAACCCTTCTTAAATTGGCTCGCTAATGTCGTATCAATACGACACTTCTCTAGTGCATACCTACTGAGATCTCTAAACTTCTCCTCATATTCACTTACAAACATCCCCTACTCCTGATGAAAATCATTGAATTCATCCTCTTTCTTATCCCTAATACTTTAGGGAAGAATAGACAGTACAAGCTCATTCATGAACTCTGCCCAAGAAATGTCACCTCATTTCTTAAAACCTTGCCACCACACCTTGCTCGATCGCTCAAAAGAAATGATGCATATCTGATCCTTTCGCCGTCGTCGGTGTAGTTCAGAGCATTGAAACAATGTTTGACTTCGAAGATGAAATTTTGTGATCTTCACCCATCGTACCCTTGAATCTCGATGGTTCAAGCTTCATAAAGCTTTTCAGACTGGTACCATCATCAATCTCTGGTTCAACAGGTGCAACCGATGGAGCAACTACTGCTGGCTGAACTCCAACTGGCTGTTCAGGAGCAAAGTGCTCGAAGCAATCAAAGAGTCGAGCAAAACGATCAAAAAATAAAGATTGAGCCACAGGCGGTGGCTGAGGCCGAGGTGCTGGTGTTGCGACCTCTGGCACACCACGGTAACCATGCTAACCAACTACTGACTGACTTGCGGCCTCAGCAGACCAACTCCTAGCAGCCTCACGAGGTCTCCTATTACGTCGAAGCATGACTACAGATAGCAGACAAATGAGAACATATGCATATGTCAGAATACAAACCATTACCACAGTACCAAGGAAATACTCCGAAAAGTACACAAAGCAAATACTCAAAGAGATATACAGAGGCAAATTAGACTGACTTGATCAAAAATACCTAAGCTCCACAACCTACCCAGACAATACGGAACCTAACGCTCTGATACTACCTTTCTCACGACCCAAAATCGGGCTGTGACCGGCGCATGAGGTGAACCATCTATGTAAGCCCGACCCAACCTCGCACAAGCCTTAGAGAATAGAAACTACCCAGATTCATATTATTAGTCGACTTATTTACCATATTAAAACAGTTTAACAAAGATTAGTTTTTCAAAAACAATATTCCCAAATATTATTAAAATATAATTATAATATCAGAGTGCTAAATAATAGTTCAAATAAAACCGTTAAACATTATTTAATAGATACAA
>CAODLS010966253.1:0-11019 GCA_948243855.1 Flueggea neowawraea | reverse complement strand
TCTGGACTACTGTGATTACCTAGATCCTTTCTGTTTTTAGCTTTTTTTCTTCAGTGTCTTTTGGGTTCCCATTTTTTCATTTTCAGTGCTTTTAGTTGTAGTTAAAGTTTCTACCTGCTTGTGCGTGTTCGTTGAGCTGGTGCAAATATTTGATTGCTGGGTTTGAAGCTTTACTGTGTTTGGACTTGGTTTTGTGGGTTTGACTCTGGTGCCTTCTTGGGGTTTTGTGGTGTCTTGGCTGATTTGGGGTTTGTGGGTTTGAGATTTTGGATCTTTTGGTGTATGTGTTGTGGTGTGCATGTTGACTTGTATTAAGTTTGAGATTATTGGATTTGGGATTATGTGGTTTGAGTACAACTAACTAGGTTGTTCTGTGGTGGAGCTGACTGTGCAAGTGAATGGAAGTTAGTTCAGTTAACAAGTCGAGATCACTTAATGGTTGATTTATTGTTCTGTTTCTGTTTCCAATTTTGTTTGAAATCGTCTAAAATGTGTCTGGATGACTTAATGGGGTTTGAGTCTTTCACTAGATGTCCTTTTTTGTCTGTTTCATGAGATCCTGCTAAATATTTATCTGGCATTGCTTCTCTGGTGCGTGGTTTCAGATCATGTTCCAGGAATAGCCGTTGTGTCAGAACGAATATTTACTTTTTTAATCAAATCAAATTTAGATTATTAGACATGAAATCACTGAGATCAGAACAATTCGAGTTCTTTAATTTATGTTTATAATATATTTTATTTTCTTTTTTAATTTACTGCGGAATTCTTCAACTGAGCAGCATTGTGGCCTCAATATCGACTGTAGGACTTGTAGAGTAGGTAACATTGATTGTGTGGAACGTATTACCTTTTTCATTTGTATTGCGGATCCTGTTCTTTTAAATTGGTTTACAGTAGTTTTGAGTTGTTTCTGTTATGCATTTATTTTATCTAATTTTTAAATTTTCAATGTTAAATTGGTTTTCTTTTCTTTTCTTTTCATTAGATTTCATTTTTGCGACTTCTTATCTTGCGTCCGTCCTTTCAGGATTTGCAAGATGGACAGTATGCACAGCTTTTGGCAGTTGGGTGATGAGCTTCGAGGACAATCAAAAGTGTCAGAGGATCACAAATGGTTAATGGCTGCTTCTAAGTTGGCTGAGCAAACTAGGTCAAAGGGAGAACGCATGAATAACCTTGATCTTTCAAAAGGCTTATCTGACGTAAGACTGAGGGATAAGTTTGGGTTTCAGGAAGACAATAAATTTGAAAACCTCAACTTCAACATGCTGAGTTTGGACTCCAAGATAGTTGAAAATGTCAGCAAAAGCCCCTTCAGGAATTGTGTTTTCAATATGAATGCGGTGTACCAGAAAAACAGCATCAACGATATCGGAAATCTCACTGGTAGCAAGTATAGTGGAAATATCCAGAGCATCAAAGAGTCGACCATTAACAACAATAACAACAACAACAATAATGATAACAATGCAAATAATGCAGTTGACAAAAGGTTCAAGACTTTGCCTGCGTCAGAGACCTTACCTCGAAATGAGGTGCTTGGAGGATACATCTTTGTTTGTAATAATGATACAATGCAAGAGGATTTAAAGAGGCAGCTATTTGGTAGGCTCTTGTTTTGATTTTCATGTAGTTTTACTTTGTTTCGAATTAACCATGGTAGTAACCTGTGCCATATGTTTGTTGTTTTGATAGGTTTACCGCCAAGATATAGGAATTCTGTTCGGGCAATAACACCTGGCTTACCCCTCTTTCTCTACAATTACACTACACACCAGTTGCATGGCATTTTCGAGGTTTGTTTTCTATCCTTGTTCAGTTTTCACTGAGTCCTTGTATTGTGTATCTGATCTTCTCATTTAATTGGATTTGGATTTCATGGAAATTATTCTTGATAATTTTGAAGTCATTATTTGCTTCTTGTTGCATGTAATTATCGCATATTATACGAAATGCTTGTTTGTATCAAGAAATCGGTTTTCTCAAATTGCTATTTTAGCAGGCAACAAGCTTTGGAGGTTCTAACATTGACCCGACTGCCTGGGAAGACAAAAAGTGTAAAGGTGAATCAAGGTTTCCTGCTCAGGTAAAAATTTGTTTGATGCGTCAGATGCCCCGTGTGATTAATAAATCTGGGAAGTGTTTACTGAATGTCAATTTGTGATAAGCAAAATAGGTGAGGATCTGTGTTAGAAAACTTTGCAAGGCATTGGAGGAGGATGCTTTTAGGCCAGTCTTGCATCACTATGATGTCCAAAGTTCCGTCTTTAACTCTCAGTTCCTGAGGTATGACCAGACTTCACATGTATTTACCTATTCTTCGCGTGAATATCTGAATCTCACATTTGATGTGTCATTGAGGATTTCAATGCTTACATATGTTAATATTGTGCTTGCAGACCCTGGACCTCTTAGATCTTTGTGAACAAGCAGGTTCTGCAGCCTAAATCAAACTTGTTGCCAAGTATGCAAATGTATTAAGCGTTGTGGTACATGTCAGCTGCCTGCTTTTCACAGATTTTCCGAAGAGCGCAAGCTTGGGTATAATCTGGTTGGGGTGAATCTTCCTGGGAAAGAGTAGGAATGACATGCAAGCCAGCTGAATAAATACGTTTGCCTTGTGAAGAAACTTATTAAGCTTTGGCATTATGTTTGATAGTAGTATTATTATATAGACAGACGGGCAAGATGTAAAAGAGAATAGCCTATGTGCAATGGTAATTCCTCAAAAGAGGAAGGCTTTGTTGTGTTCTTTGAGTGACAATTGTGTTGTTTTCGATGTCGAGAATCGGTGTGAAGTTTCCTTGCAGTTCCTCTGGATTCTTAATCCCTGTAGTTTGAAATCCTCCGTGGCTGATGCCTTTTAGCAAGTACAGAACAAAATTCCATTTTTTAAGATTCATTTGGGAAGTGGGAATAATGAATCCTTCGTTTGCCATCTGTGTGGAGTGTTGTGTAGTTCACTTGAAGGGTATTTATTCTGTTCGTCGTAGGTTTGAGGGGATGTGTGGAATGCCAAGTTTAAGGCGTAGCTTCTGGAAGAAAAATTCTGGCGACTAGCTATTGAGTCACCGCTTAGTCGTCGCAATAATGGAATCATATACGTGAACTTCAGATGAAGGTTATTCGAACTAGTGTGTGAACTATAAAACTTGCAGATCTCTTAATAATTTCAACTTATAATGATAAAAATCAATCCTACACTATCAAGCCAAAAGGAGAAATGTAGTGTAGTGCCTGACTGAAACACAGCCTTCACTGCATTCACTTCCAAATCGTATTTCTAGTTTCACATTTTCTGTTGCATTCACTTCGAAATGTCACATGCGGAAAAGATGTTATCTGCGACGCCATCTTAGCACTTCGATCAATAAGTACATATATAAGCTTTAAGATTCTCACATTTTGTGTCATACAAAGATGATCAAACACAAACTTCCATCCCGATACCTGCAACTTTTCCATCCCAACAAGCTAAGAATTTTTCATCATCAAACTGCCACCTAAATTTGGCAACAAAATTGGAACAGAACAGTTCGTAGACAAGTGGAAGACTGTGTAGGTTAACATTACAAATGCCAACTTGATCTTCTCGTAACATGATGAAGTGCCATAAATTAACGAGGAATTGGAGCACACAAATTAAATTGCTCCACATCCTGGACACTAGCAGATGAAAACATTCAGTCCCTGATTTGAACCATGCATATCGATGACCACATTAACACTACTCTTGTAGAGACCTGACGTAATGATGATACAAGATGCTATTATTCAGTTCAGCACGACCTTGGACTGTCCTACTAACCAAAAACAGGATGAAGTGTCAAATTGCAGTTTGAACAAGAAAAGCATGAATTCTCTGCAACAGCTCGGCCTTCACGGAGTCAGGAATTGAGGCTGCATAGGTGGCAGTATGACAAGTTTAAGACTTAATAGAAATTCAAGGGAAAAGGAAAAAAAATACATGAAGGATGTCTTAACTGAAATGAACAATCAAACTAAATGTCTATGACATGAACATCTGAATGAAGTCAACAAAAAAGAATCAAACTATAGTTTTTAACTCATAAAAAGCACTGATTCTTATTTATCATCTAGATTTATGTGAAAGTCCTATGATTATTGAATTGGCTAATAACATTATCTTGCTTAGAAATTAGAAGAAATCACCAAAAAAGGAAAAGAGAAAGAGACGAATCCCCACCTCTGCCCTTAGGGGCAATTACATGCACTAAATCATCTACTGTAACATTGTTCCTTCCTTTCTTCTTTATGAAAGCTCTACAATAAAACAGTCATAAAAATGTTAAAAAGACAGAAAACAACTTGAAAGGACCTCACAGTATCTGAAAGCAACGCAAAAGATATACTACACATAGAAATACTAGAAAATTCAGTTACCAAATAAGTATTGCCAATGTTTGTTACAGCAACTTGAGAAAACAAAACGAAACTTGAATAATTCATCTTCAATTCTTTTCAGAACCACACTGGGAAAATAAGGCAATATATCTTCACCACACTTGTCAGCTAAAGAATCGAGAGTACAATAGCAAGTTCTCAAATCTAACTTCAATCTTCATCCAAACATAAGTATGCACTCTATAATTCACTTAAGAGTAGCAAATGAGTACGAAATCCTTAACGAGTTGGGTACCAAAATTAGTTGCATCACCATAAAAAATGAACCAAAATTTTATATAACTAAGAACAAAAATTTCTAAAACCCTACAGTAAATTAGAACCCACAAAACATTATTCACCATCAAACACAAATTCAGAAAGAAAATGCAATGGAATTCAAGATGAATGTATCAAACACAAAAAAAATAAGCATCGCATTAAAAAATATGCACAAGTCACAGCAAGATTAATTCTTAATATCAGCCAACTCAACATGAAAACTAATTATTATTACTATAATCGACCTGCAAAGAGCTTTCATTTCGTCTTTCCATCCACACTCTATGAGCCTCTCTCTCACAAGCTCCATAAGCCGCTCTTTCTCTCCGCTCTCAATCAGCTGCCCATAGCCAATTCAAATTTTCCATCAAAACACCAATCTAACAATTAATTAAAAAAGGAAAAAAGAAGAAAGAGAAGGTACCTTGATGTTGATCTTCTCTTTAAGCGACGGTTCTTTTTCTTGGTTCTCCGCCGCATCCGGCGTCGGAGGCCGATTCACGGACTTCCTCCTTCAACCCAAGAAAGCAACAGTCAACATACAGGTAAAAAGTGCATAAAGATGTTTTGGTTTTTGAAGCGATTACTAACATTTGAGGCAGAAACTAGGAACCTGAGCTGAAGCCACCAGAAAGAATATTGCAATTTTCTCCGAGTTCCAGGGAAAGGAACGAAGGTATACAGACGACTCGTGAGGAGCAGTGCGACGTCGTTTTAATCTTTTTGATTATTTTCCAATTCTTCGTCAAAAAAAGGCAATCGATTGGCTTCCACGCCACCGCTTCAACTAGTAGGTCCACGTGGCGAAGTGGACCCCACTTATCCGCCGAAGTCAACAGAAAACGAAAAGGCGGCAGAGGGCCACCATAGGTACGGCTGCGGATGCAAACTTGCATACGCCTGCGTATTCGAAACAAAATATCTTCCCGTTTCGTAACTATCCATGCTCTCCAATTTCACACCATTTATCAATTTTTTTTGTCACTAATTATTAATTCTCCATACACTACTCTCGCTCCTTCAATGGCCTCCGTGACTCTCTCCTCCCTCCTCTCCTTACCGGAACAATCTTTCCTCCCTCGGCTTCAGCAGCGGAGTCTCCGACGGTTTCGGTTCGGCTTTGAAGAAGAATCGGAGACTTAGGTTTTCTGTTTGTCGAGCTGCTTCTCTTGTGTTTCGTGACCTCGACGTTGATGATTTCAGACATCCTCTCGATAAACAGGTACGATTAAATTACGATTTTGTTCTCTCCTTTTTGGTTACTGGTTGACGTGCTTCTCACTTTTTTTGGGTGCAGAACACGCTGTTACTGAGAGCGATTCCCGGATTAAATGAGCTTGGGAAGATTTTGCACGGTACTAATTTGAATGTGTTCTGAGGAAGTTAAGCCTTTTTTGGAAGTTAAGCGGTTTTAAGCTATTTGGCTCATTAATGGTTGAAACTAAAAATTTTAGAGTTTAGAATCAATTTCAGCTATTAGGCCAGTCAGAATTCTGAAACGATGAACCGCAGAAATGTTGTGACAATCGAGGCCACTTGGTCTGACTTATGGTTGACTTTTGTTGAATGTTATATGTGCTATATATATATATATATGTATTATTAAGGAGAATTTGTGGTCGTATTATTGATGTAGGTTCTGTGACTGAGCAAATTATGCTTCTTGAGAATATTGGGACTTCTGTGTTTGTTTCAAAAAATCAGGTATTTAAGATAAATGCCAATTTGATGTGGGGTTTTTCTTTTTCTCTCTTATATTGCATGCTGTTGCGGCAAGTGGATGTTCTCTTATTATGTTTTGAAGACATTTGAAAGAATGAATCATGTTAGTTATGTTTTCATAACTGTCTGGTCTAACTGTGGAATTAGAAAACCGACGGGTGTCAGTGTTTTGAAGATAATGCATCCCTGACTGATATTGTGATTGACCTTATGAAAATGGAGTGAATGCTCTTAGGAATCTACGTTATGTTTCTCACAAGATTTAATGTCTGTTTAATTTTCTTGTTATTAGACTGCTGCACTTTTAATATGTAAACGTGTCAAGTTTTATGGCATTCCTATGGATTTTTGAACGGTATTGCATTCTGGTTTGAAAGATTGTATTCAGCTCACTTATGTTGCTTTGTCATCAGCTTTCCGAACTTCATCACTTAATGACTGAGGCTGCAACAATACGGAACATTGATGCTCCCGATCTTTATGTCAGGCAAAGTCCTGTGCCAAATGCATACACATTAGCCATAAGTGGCAAAAAACCATTTGTTGTTGTGCATTCCAGCCTAGTGGAGCTTTTAACGTGGAAGGAGTTGCAGGTTCATAATTTGTTTCTTTATATACATCATACATTTGTGTTTGAGGTTAGCTGTTGTCCCTCGTTCTCAGTCCTTTCATTTTAAGAAATAGATAGATTTCAATACATTGTGAGCTGAATCAAATTCATGGTGAATTCAATGCTATGCCTCATTTTGAATGCTTTGTTATCTCTTTTAGGATGATGTTGTAGCCTTCATTATAGCAACATTTGTAGTTTATATATTAATAAATTGTTAGCAGTTGTAATATTTACTGAAGTTTTCTGCAATAATGTTACTTTTTGTAATATGAATTCTTCCATTTAATTGTAGGCGGTTTTGGCCCATGAGTTGGGCCACCTGAAGTGTGATCACGGTGTATGGCTAACATTTGCAAATATTCTCACCCTTGGGGCATATACGGTACCTGGTAGGTATTTTATTTGATAATGCTGTTTTGATATGGGACTAATCTTGTATAGATGCATATTTTAGCACTCACTTTTAGTTAATGGTTAGCATTTTATTATATAAATCTCTCTCTCTACTGTACCTTAGGACTTGGAAGGTTGATAGCTCAAAGTTTAGAAGAACAATTATTTCGTTGGCTTCGAGCAGCAGAGCTGACTTGGGATCGTGCAGCTCTTCTTGTTGCACATGACCCTAAGGTACAGTAGAGTAGAACTTAGAGCAGAGAATCAGAGAAATATTCTTGCTGAAACATCATTTTGTTTTCTGCGTTCAATTCATTATCTGATTTTTCTCGGTGCTCCTGCAAGAGGTGGTCATCTCCGTTTTGATGAAATTAGCTGGTGGAAGCCCATCAATTGCTGATCAACTGAATGTCGATACTTTTCTGGAACAAGCTCGGTCTTACGACAAAGCTTCTTCAAGTCCGATCGGGTGGTACAGAAGGTAAGCAATATAAAACTTGCTGATTATAGATAATGTAGAATTCAGCCTTGTTGTGTCTAACTTACTAGTACCGTTCAGGAATGCTCAAACTAGGCAACTTTCACATCCCCTGCCTGTTCTTCGTGCTCGTGAAATTGACGAATGGTCAAGAAGTCAAGAGTACAGAAACCTTCTAAAGCGTGCAACACAGATGAACGCTGTACAAAAAATACTTAGCATGCAGTTGGAAACACAATCAGAGTAAGTGTGATTAGAGGTGAATCGTTAATCTGGTAATTTGCATTTAAAAAATGGGAAAAGGAGTTTTTCATAGTTTCTTTTTACGTTAACTCTGTTCATCTTTAACTTCCCGAGATAGATGATTAGCGTTTTAAGCTGCTGTGGTTGATGAGCTTTCTTTTGCTAATTGTTCAGGTTTCCCTTGTTCATTCTCGATCATAATTTATGTGGGAAAGTATAATTATTGGGTGGATGGGAGCTGAAAATCTACGCAAGTGTTTAGCATTTGCATCTGCGACTGTTGTACAAGCACCATAAGGTGGCAGTAAAGAAATCATATCTTGGAATGTTGATAAAAATTGTGCATATATGTATACAAGTGCTCAGCGTAAGGATTTCTTATTAATTGTTTTGTTATACGATTATAATTAGCTGTATTAACACATTTGTAGCGCATTTTTAGAACAATTACGATAGTTTTACAGATGTAATGAAGAGTGAAAATGTCATTTTTTTTGGACAGAGGAGTCAGAATGTCTTATTACTCGACTTACGATATAGAAGAAGTTCAATCAGGTCCTCATTTATTATGTCGTATGTATATAGAAGAATGGCGCCTCTTTGCTTTTTTCTTCATAATCTCTGTGCCCGATAAGGTTCGATTGCACAAAAGGTAGACTTTGTTATCCCTGCTTTCCTCAAATCTTTCTTTTTCTGATCGAACTACTTTCCTCAAATCTTCAATGCTACTGTTCCCCATTTGTTTTTATTAGAGTTTGGGAAAACATTGTTGCCCTTTGCTCAATTTTAAATTATGGATTACGAGCGTACCAAGGAATTAAGTTGTTCCTAAACCGAAATGAGAATTAAAATTGCGCTCGAGATCGTAACTTCTTTTCAAATGATTGGGAATGAGAAAATGGACAAACTCGTTGTTTTGGATCTTGTCTCTTTGAAACAATAGTAAGAACACAATGATGAAATGAAAATGAGGGAGTTTTATTGAATTAAAATGTTGAGTGCAAGAATTTGATAAGAAAATAAGGCAGATGACACTAAATAAATGGGAGGGGATACTATAACAATAGAAAGATAAACTAAGGAAAACCTATGGGGGTGTTGTATTGTTGAGTGGAGATGTATCTTCCAATGTGAATCTGCTCCCATTTTATAATGTATGAGTTATTTGTCCACCAAGAATTAACATTCTTTGATTTGTAATGTTCCCCTGATTGTAGTAATTTGTCCCCGACTCTCCTTTTATTTATTTGAGTAGTAATTGATTTGTCCATGACTTTTCTTTACTGTGCCAGGTGTGTGGCAATTAAATATATTTCTTTCTTTGATATATTCGCCTAATTGAAATCAAATGGTTCTCCTTTTCCTCGTTATTTCTAGGCAAGACTTGCCATATGCAACCAATCTTTCCATTCTTGGTGTTCTCCAGGCAGTATTTACAAAATCGACATCCTTCATCTTTCTTTGTTTACAGCTTTTGAATTCATTGATCGACATTCCTCTTCTTTCTTTGTTTGCAGCTTTTGAATTCATTGTATATTGAGTTGATCTTTGTTCTCCATCAAAAAAGTTGCAAAAATTCCAACGTAAACAGCTACTTTTAGTGGCATGCAATGTAACCAAAATGTTGGCAACATATTTTCATAAGGTCGGAAACAATCTACATTACTTATTGTAATTATTGACAAAATAAAACGCAACTCATTATGCAAATCTTCTATACTTTAAATAAATAAACAACATGCAAAATGAATATTCATGGAATCTGTGCAGGCCCCTAATTTTGGAGCAAGCCACATCAGACGCCACAAACCCCAAACGCCACGACAAGAACTAAACTCCCCATATTGTTATTCAGTTATTGCAACCCCATTTGCTGACATCTGTCATCCATTACGTCACTTCCAAACCATATAACCACACGCTCATCCCACCACCCACGTGTAAGTGGGACCCATTACACAATGGAATCAGTTCCGTTAAATGATTCGCCATCAAAACCATCGTCACAGTCACCTCTGCCTTCTTCACACTCTTTCCAGTGCCGGAGGATTGAAGAACAGGTTTCGCGAAAATGCCGGGACTCTTCGCGCCGTCCGATTACTCGAAAGAACCTCCACGTCATCCCTCTCTCCTTATCAACGCCAAGGTCTCCTCTCTTTTATTTCCAATTCGATTCTCGATTTCATTTGGAGACCAAACTTTGGATACAGAAGCTGAAAGTTTATAATATTTATTGTTGAAGCAACCTTTCAATGCGGAGCCGCCGCGTCCGGCGTTGGTTCAATCCTACATCACCCCGGTGGATATGTTCTACAAGAGAAATCACGGCCCCATCCCCATCGTCGATGACATCGAAAGGTTAGTTTTTTCCTTAAATTAGGTTTTTAATTTGATAATTTCTTGATGTGAGTATGTTACTCCAGAGTTCAATCGCTGCCACAACTATCCTGTTTTTTGTGACTACAATTTTTGTTTTTTTAATGTGCGCAGATATAGTGTGACTATTCAAGGTCTGATTGAGAGTCCTAGAGAGTTTTTTATGAGAGACATCAGGTTCGGTTTGGTTCAGTTTATTTATGAGTACGGTTTTTGTAATTTAATGGGACTAAAGTTGATTGTACTTTTAATTGAATACAGGGCGCTTCCAAAATATAATGTGACTGCTACATTACAGGTATGTTATCTTAGATGCTGAACTATTGTTGGCTGTTTTAGGTTTGCTAGCTAGGCTTGGATTTTAGACTTATTTCTTTCGGTTATACGAGACCTGCAGTGTGCTGGTAATCGGAGAACAGCAATGAGCAAAGCCCAACCGGTGAGAGGTGTTGGCTGGGATATTTCTGCTTTAGGAAATGGTTCGTTCTGCTCCAATCTTGTGTCT
>CAODLS010966156.1:0-18356 GCA_948243855.1 Flueggea neowawraea | reverse complement strand
AAACATAGATAATTCGAGTTACACATTTCAAAAGTCATATTCTACAAAGGACAACTCGAGTAAGAGCAAAAGCTAACTCGAGTTAGAGGTTATGTCAGAACATTAAATGAAGGGTTGCTCTATCTCACAACGGCTACATTCAATCCTCCAATGGCCATATCGACTTTGAAATATATAAATAGCCTCAAGACACATTAGAGAAGAAGTTTTTCATCACTTGCAAACATCTTACAACAACATCAAGCTTTCTCTTTCTCAAACTTGCAAATCATTCGTACATTTCTTAAGAGGGTTTTACACTTGCAAATTCATTGTTGCTTCAGAGTGTTCATTATTAATTTCATTCTTCCTTGTTGAGAATATCTTTGTATTTGAGATTAGAATAGTTTTCTTGTTTGTCTAGAAAACAAGGCTTGTATTGGCAGATGTTTAATATTGCACCCGTTGAAGCAAGAGGTTGTAGAGGTTTAATCTTGCACCATTTGAACCAAGAGTTTGTAGAGGTTTAATCTTACACCCGTTAAAGCAAGAGACATAGTGGATTTAAAATCTTAAGGGGAAGGTTGAGGAGTCGATGTAGGCTAAGATGGCTGAACTACCATACATTTTGGATTTGATTTCTCTATCATTTCTCTCTTTATATTTATTGTTTGTATGAATTGTTCTTACTTTTCTTTAGCTTATCTTGAATATTTTAATAATTGCAAAAATGTTTTTAAACAAGTTTTAAAAGTCAAAAATCCAATTCACCTCCCTTCTTAGATTGCTATTTCGGCTAACAATTGGTATCAGAGTTAAGGCTCATATTTTTTTAAGGTTTAACAAACCTAGAGAAAAATTTCCAAATGGCATCCCTGAATGATATTTTTATATATGAAGGTTTACCTATTAATCATGCTCATTTCTTTGATGGTAGTGACTACTTATATTGGAATAAGAGGATGATGGTGTTCTTGAAGTCGGAAAGCATGGATGTTTGGGAAATTGTTGATGAAGGTCCATTTGTTCCAACCAAAATGGTTAATGGTGAAAAATTTGAAAAGCCAAAGGGAGAATGGAGTAAGGCCGAAAAGACGTTTGTATCTTTCAATTACAAAGCCATGCACATCCTCTTTTGTGCACTTAGTAGAGATCAATTCAACAAAGTGCAACAATGCCAAAATGCTCATGAAATTTGACATACTCTTGAAGTGACATATGAAGGAACAAATCGAGTCAAAGAGAAAAAAGTCTCCTTTGTTGTTCATAAATGCGAATTGTTCAAAATGGAGGAATGAGAGAAAATTCAAGCAATATTCGACCGCTTCAACGATATCTTTTTTGCGTTCAAAATGGAAAATCTTATAAACATTCCGAGTTTGTGAGAAACATTTTGCGGTCTCTTCCAAAGTCTTGGGCGCTCATCAAGAATGCTATTCAAGAAGTCAAAGATTTTTCATGCCTACGATTAGAGGAATTGCTTGGATCCTTATCACTCATGAAATGAGTATGGAAGAAGAAGAAGAAGAAGAAGAAGAAGAAGAAGAAGAAGAAGAAGAAGAAGAAGAAGAAGAAGAAGAAGAAGAAGAAGAGGAAGAAGAAGAAAGAGTTGAGCATTGCTTTCAAAGCATACTCTAAATTTATGGAAAGCTCTAGTGAAGATGAATAAGTAGAGGAAGATTTTGAAGATCTAAAATATCTCACAAAGAGATTTCAAAAGTTCCTCAACAAAGAAAAAGTGGCAAATAAGGAAAATAAGAAGAAAAACAAACTCATTTGCTATAAGTGCAATGAACCAGGACATGTCAAACCAAATTATCCATATTTGAAGAAACATGTCAAGAGAAGAAAAAGAAGAATTCTTGAGGATGATGAAATGAGCTCAAGTGAGGATGACAACAATGAAGTTGAAACTTTGTGATCAAGGGCAACCATAAACAAGGATAAGAATGGATAGGGGTAACTCATTCTTGATCCTAAACTTTATGCTTTATGTTATTTTCTTGTCTATACATGCAATTTATTTATTTGTAGATTGAATATATATTTTTTGCATTGATTTCATGTTTTTATGGTATTTCATGTTTATTTGAATAATTGCTTATTTGTTGTTTTGATTTGGCTAAGGCATACTTTGAGTTTTTGAAAAGAGGGGGGGGGGGAGTTTTTCTTTCGAAATGATTTGATTGATGAATGCATTTAATAAGGGGGATTTTTATGTGCTAAATGTTCTTTATCATAGTTTCTTTGAAAAAAGGGGGAGTATGTTGATCTTACATATGTTTTTGATAATTACAAAAAGGGAGAGAATGTTGCATGAATTTGTTAAATTTGCATGAGCAACATCATTCTTATTTACAAGTAAAAATGCATGAAATGAGACGAAAAAGAGAATAAAAAGGCAGGACAAATATGTTTTTAAAGTTGCAAGATCAATGGAAGAAAGTGCAAAGAAAACCAAGCGAAATCGCGCCAAGTGGCAATTTGGGCAATAACGAGTCACGGTCATGGTGCTCACCATGACCATGCTGAAAAGGAGAATTTTGGGTAGTAGTGGATCACGGTTATGATGGTCAATGTGATGCCCTTTAGAGAGAGGAAAGTGGTGACGGAAATGGACAAAAATGTGAGGACCAAAGCACATGCAAGGGGCATTTTTGGGAGGTTTTTTCTAGGGTTTGTGGAGGACCTAAGAGGGTATAAATACACCTCTTTCACATCATTTTGGGCATATTTTGGACATCCATACTCCACCATTAAAGCTTAAAGAGAGAGAGAAAGGATTGAAGAAGAGGAAGAAATGAGGGTTTTTGGAAGAGACCTATGGTCTTAGAAAGGAAACCCATCACTTTTTGTTTTCCATTTCTCATTTTAATTTTTGTGTTGTGGTTTTTATTTTGAGGTTAGTTTTTTATTTTTATTTTCTTTAATAATGGTAGTCTAGGATTTTAGTTTGGATGTTGAGTTGCAATTTTTGATGAATACTTGCTATATTTATGAATGAGTCTTGTGTTTTATGTTCAATATTTGAAGTTTGATTTATAGGTATTGTGTTTTATGTTCTCTATTTGAATGAATGGCCTTAGATTTGATTTAATGACTTGTTTTAAATGACTATTGTTGAGCTTGATCACCGTGATGGTAGTTTTGATAAATCTAGTTGATGGATCGATAGATGACGGCTAGGTGAGGTCCATAAGCATTAAACTTGCATAATTTAGGATAGACATATTCTATACATGTAAGGTGTTCAATAAAATTCCTTAAAGGACTTAATGTGCCTAGTTTGGCTAGATGTGGCGGAGAGGACCCACCTAGGAAGCGTAGGTACGACTCAAGTGACCTCGAGAGAGGTATTGGATTAGTCTTATGGAGAGAACACTCAATCCCAAAAAATCCATTTCATTGATTTAGTAAATAGGAGTTTTTGTTTACTTCTCAATGTTCCAAATGCTGTTGCTTGCTTTGTTGTTTTTGTTTTATGTTTTTAAAACCAAATCACCATTTACAACTCAATTTCTAGATTTTATTGCTTTATTTTATTTTTCGACCACAATTAATTCACGTTCTCTGAGGATTCAACACCCGAGGAGTACTCTAAGGGTTTTATTACTACATCAATTCTTGTGCACTTCCGAGGCACCGATCAAGCTTCCCCACACTTATTTTCTTCCTCTAAAACATCATTTTCTTCATCTTATTGCTCTACAAAACAAATCCATTCTCAAAACCAAGTGCAATTAAATCCTCAAAAATCATGTAAGCTTAAAAACCCAAAATAAACAAATACTGCTGGATCAATCAAACAACTAAAAATCAAACATTCAAGTAATTAAACAAACCAAACAGAAATAAAATAAAGAAAAATAACCTTGGGTTGCTGATGTGGTGGAGAAAAAAGGAGTCTATGTTATATTTTAATTAATTTAGGATTATATTTGAATTAGGTTTCTTGTTTAGGAATATTAAAAATTAGTTTATTTTTTTTTGTTTATTTTGTTTAGGACTCTTATTAGGGGTTTTCTAAGCCTTATAAATATGTAACAATTTTGTTTTTTCCAATGAGTATTGATAATAATATGTCGGCGTAAATGCTTTTTTTCTCTCTCGAAATTTAGGTATTCCTGCGGGAATCAACGATTTTTTATGCCTATTCTCCTGGGTATTCACAGAATCAATAGGTTTATAGAAGATTATTTTTGGCATTCGTGCATGAATCAACGAACTCAATAGTTATCCACTAGAATGTTTCCGACATTCATGCGTGAGTCAACAGATTCAAATATTTATCCTCTTTAGTCTTATTGCTTCCGTTGCATTAGTTGCCTCCCAAAAAGCTCTTCTTTAACGTTGTCTTAGCTGGATGAACTAGCATCTTTATCCTTTATTATCATTCAGCACATAAATTGTTACACCTTGAGTTTTCTTCTTTGGTGTCAATTCCTTATGAATCATGGAAAAATTGGTCTTTGGAACATAAACCTAACGCTTGCTTTTACTTCCTTTTTCTTGGTGCAATATTTTTTTAAGAACCTAACAGATTTGGGTTAATGCTTGACTGTATCAAGTAAAGAAATATTTACCTTCGCAGTTCCTATGGTCATTTTCTTGGTTATAACATGGTCATGCCGTAACACAATCGCACTGTCAGGTACTTTCAGTTCCTTATTACTTTTCACCATCATTGAACTAACATCTTGCAAATGATCACCAAAACAAAACTCTACCTTCTTCTCAGTTACTGACTTAGTAATATTAATGGCATAAAAAGACAAGGAATCTTTAAGACATTTGGTGGTGTCATTTATATCAAATTCAACAACACTATCATCAAATTCCATTAGAAGTGTATCATCATGGACATTAATTTTTGTTCTTGCTATTTTCAAGAAAGGTCTACTTAAGATTAACTAAGAGAATTTGGTGTAGCATCGTCCTCTATGTCTAACACATAAAAATCTGCAGGAAAAACTAAATCACTCACCTGAACCAAAATGTCTTCCAATACACCCTCAAGAAAACACTAGAATGGTCAGTCAATGTCTATACAATACCATTTTGCTTCAAAGGACCAACATTCAATGTAGAATAAATAGATAAAGGCATTAAATTAATAAAAGAACCTAAATCACACATAGCCTTTTCAATTCCAACATTGCCTATCTTACAAAGGATAGTAAACATACCTGAGTCTCTCTCTTTGATAGGCATCTTCTTCTAGAGCACTGCAGAAACTATCTCACCCATGTGAACTCGTTCATTACCCTTCAACTTGTTTATCCCAGTACAAATCTCCTTTAGAAACTTGCAGTATCTTGGCACTTGCTTTATTATTGTAAGTAGAGTTATGTTGATCTCAACTATCTTCAATATTTCCAACACTTCTTGATCATCCAATAAATTCTTTCTCTTTGCCAATCTATGTGGAAAAAGGTGGCTTTTCTGGGTTCACAACTATAGGCATGTCTTTCGATTTCTTTGAGGCTACTGCTTCCGTTTTAGTCAATACTGCATGGTCATGCCGAAGTGATGACGTTTTTTTAGTGCCTTGGATTCCTTTGCCACTTTGAAGCGCAATGACACTAACAATCTTCCTTGGGTTAATTTTCCTTTATTTTCTAACTTGTTAACAGAGGTGGTTAACTTGCTAATTTGATCTTTCAGCTAAAAAATACTTGCCTCTATTGTTGGCTGAAATTTTTGTGTGGATAATGCTAAGGAGTTCACAATATCCTCAAGTCCTTGTGAGTTATCAAGGTGTGGTGCATATTGCTGCTGAGAAGAACACTTACCCGAATTGTCACTGTTCCCATCCTAAGATTTGGATGATCCCTCCATTCTGGGTTGAATGTATTAGAATACGGATCACACTTCCTCGAATTACTTTGCTCATGTCCTCCCAATGCATTCACTTTAGCAACATTGCCATTTTGTAATGAAGGGCACGTTTTAATAGGATGTCCTTGCACACCACATATCCCACATATTTGTACTTTCACCTTTTGAGCTAATTGCTTTTGACCGATTGCTAACTTATTCACCACAACTATAGTCTGATGCAATAAAGTTGTCATATCATTATATTTTGACCCAGAAGATTTGATAGTTACCTCATTGACACGCCCTGAAGTGGATTCAGCCTTAGAATCAAATTGTTGTGAGTTTAAAGCTATGACATAATTCAATTCTATAAACTCTCTAGGCGTTTTGCTGATAATCGCCCTACCACTGGTAGCATCTAACATCCTCCTCTATAATGGAAAAAGTCCATCATAAAAGTACTGAATCAAGAGCTGCTCAGAATACCATATTGAGGATAAGTCACACAAAGCCTTTTGAATCTCTCCCAGTACTTATACAAAGTTTTAGTATCTTTCTGTTTGATACTGCAGATCTCCCTTCTCAATTTTACAGCTCTAAAAGCTGGAAAGAACCTTTCTAAAAACAAATTGGCCATATCAGCCTATGTATCAATTAATCCACGAGGCAAATAGAAGAACCACTCATTAGCTTGATCCACCATTGAAAAGGGAAATGCTCTCGGTTTGATATGTTCTTCTGGGATGCCCTGATGAATAAACTTGAGCAAACAAAATTGAATTCCTTAAGATGTTTGTTAGGATCTTCATTCTCCACACTATGAAACTTTGGTAAAATTTAGATCAAGCCAGATTTCAACTCAAAAAGAGCACCCAAAGGTTGGTACTGAATGCACAAAGGTTGCTGAGCAATAGTTGTTGAGTTCGGTTTTGATGACGATGAATATAAGACATCCATGAAAATGTGCAAAGTTACAGACTTACTGATATCTGATCACAAAGCATTTAAAAGAGCAATCTAAGTACGTAGGACATGAGCAATGCAAGTAAAAAGTGGTGCAGTGCGTGTAGAAATGTTGATCTAGAAAGTAGAAAGTGCCAGACATTGATCTACGCACACAGAAGATATGCTACACAAGTAGTCGAGCAAGTGATAAGAGGAGTTGAGTGTTTGAGATATCGAACACATAGAAGGATGCAGCAAGGCGCGTAGAAGAGAAAAGGTGTAATCTTTGAAGAGACATTCTACACACATGAAAGAGAGTACTACGCACATAGACGAGCTACAGATGTGGAAAAAGCCAATACGCTCATAAGGAATTTCAATTTGAATATTCTCTGACAAAGTCACATAAAGAATGAAAGGAGCTATCTTCGAAGAAGAAGGACGACGCACTTAGAAGAGAGTGTTCCGCACGTAAAAAGCCATTGGGTGAAATTGCATATTCTGGAATTTAGATCAATACAAGTAGAACGTGGTACAATGCACCTAGATCATGAGCCTATGCACGTAGAATGAGATTAAGGCACGTAGATGCAAATTTATCCAAGGCAGTGAATACTAAAGTTATTCCAATGTCCATAGAATGGCTATCAACGCACATAGAACTTAGTTTGAACAAGGTAATACTCATGTAGATGGTGGCTACGCACATAAAAGACAATGACGTCATTTAAATCAGAATTTTCTATTCTCTCATAATGGCTAATTTGAGGCTTCAACTACTATATTCTTTCAAGTGTCTATAAATAAACGTCATAGATCAAAAGAGAGATATGAGAGACCTTTGCTAAGTTTGATATTCATTTTCTCTCTCATCTCTACATTTCTAACCCATTTGAGCTATTTAGTTGCTATCACATTTCTGGGTTTGAATGAACTTAAATCTGCTATATATTTGGGTTGATCTTTGTAACAAGAAAGGTTCTTTGCTTAGGATAGATAGGTTCTCTTTTTAAGCCTTAGAAAAACAAGAGTGGTTGCTAGTGAGCCTTAAAAAACTATTGTTTAGGTTTTTCTTTTTTTTTTCCTTGGAAAAACAAGAGTGGTTGCTAGTGAGCCTTAGAAAACTAGAGGTGAACGGTTTCCTAATTAAGCCCATAAAAACTAGAGGTGAAAAATTTGTTTGTTGAGCCCGCAAAAATAAGTTATGTTAATGGTTTCCTAGTTGAGCCTGGAAAAACTAAAGGTGAACGGTTTTCTAGTCAAGCCTACAAAAACTAAAGGTGTAAGGGTTTGCTTATTGATCCTGCAAAAACACGTGTGTAATAGTTTGCTTGTTGATGCCGAAAAATAAGTTGTTCTAATAGTTTTCCTCCACTTGTAAAAGAGGAGATAGTTGATTGAAATTCTTAAGAGGATTCTCAAGGAGTGGACATAGGTAAAGAGGACTGAACATTATAAATCGAGGCTTCATTTTCTCTCCCTTACTCTCTTTACTTTGCTTTATATATGCATTATTTAGTTTGTGAATTGGATTTTGTTTAGCTTTTGCATTCATCTTTGATATTTTTTCATATCTTGCAAAAGTTTTTAAATCTCTAAAACTCCAATTCACCACATCTTTGTTGGAATGCAATTCCTTGGGACCAACACTTTCAATTGGTATTAGAGTTTGTGCTCTTGATAATCTTTGTTTGACTTAACACCCAAAGAGTTAAAGTTCTAAAATTGCATTCTTAGATAGCATGCATAGATATGAAGGTTTCACTATTAATAGAGTTTCTTTCTTTGAAGATACCATTCAAGATGATGATGCCAACAAAGAAATTGGATGAGTATGCTTAATGGCAATCAAAGCCATTGAGAAAATTCAAATATGGTATCCTTCCCTTAAACTCAAAACTTTGCTCTATTTTTCTGTGTACATGTACATTTTGCTTATTTGACACTTTGAACATACATTGCATCAATTTGTTGATTTGATTGCATATGTTGACTTTATGTAATTCAAAGGGGTAGATATATTTTTTGATGATTGATGTGCATATTTTGAAACAAAAAAGTGGAGTTTTGGTTTTAAAATGCTTTCAGTGGAAAACATCTTTTACTTAGGGGGGGGCTAAGTTTTCTAAATGATTTTTCTCATATATTCTTTGAAAAAGGAGGAGAATGTTGATTTCACATACCTTTTTGATGATTGCAAAAAAAAGGGAGAAGTGTGCATGAATTTGGTTAAATGTTTTAACAGTTGGTATATTTACTTGCCCTAAACTTCATGCTTATTATTTTGTTGGACTAACCAAATGACAACGAGTGAAATTCTTGATCAATTTGTTTGTTATTGATGATTAGATGTTCAAATTCATGTACGTTTTGTCATCATAAAAAAGGGGAGGTTGTTGAGTTCGATGTTGATGATGATGAATGCAAAACATCCATGAAAAGATACAAAGTTACAAACTTACTAATATCTAGTCACAAAGCATTTAAAAGAGCAATCTAAGCTTGTAGGATAGGAGCAATATGCATACAAAGTGATGCAGTGCATGTAAAAGTGTTGATCCAGAAAGCAGAAAGTGTCAGACATTGATCTAAGCATGCAGAAGATATGCTACGCATGTAGTCAATCAAGTGATCAAAAGAGTTGAGTGTTTGAGATATCAAACATGTAAAAGGATGCAATAAGGTGCGTAGAGGAGAAAATGTGTAATCTTTGAAGAGACATTCTACGCATGTAGAAGAGAGTGCTACGCACGTAGACGACCTGTAGATGTGGAGAAAGTTAATACGCTTCTTAGGAAATTGAATTTGAATATTTCCTGACACAGTTACGTGAAAAATTAAAGGAGCTATCTTTGAAGAAGAACGACTATGCACGTAGGAGAGATTGTTGCAAGCATAGAAAGCCACTGGGTGAAATTGCATATTCTGAAATTCATATCAATACATGCATAACGTAATACAATGCAAGTAGATCATGAGCCTATGCACGTAAAATGTGATTAGGGCACATAGATGCAAATTTATCTAAGGCAGTGATTACTGGAGTTTTGCAATATACGTAGAATGCCTATCAACACACACATAACTCATTTGGAACAAGGTGCTATGCATGTAGATAGTGGCTATGGATATAGAAGGCAGTGACATCATTTCAATCAGAATTTTATATTCTCTCACAACAGCTACTTTGAGGCTTTAATGGCTATATTCTTTCAAGTGGCTATAAATAGACGTTCCAGATTAGAAGAGATATATGAGAGACCTTTCCTAAGTTTGCTATTCATTTTCTCTCTCATCTCTACATTTCTAACACATCTGAACTATTTAGTTGCTATCACATTTTTGGGTTTGAGTGAGCTTAAATCTTTTATATATTTGGGTTGATCTTTATAACAAGCAAGATTCTTTGCTTGGGGTAGATATGTTTCCTTGTTAAGCCTTAGAAAAACAAGAGAAGTTGCTAGTGAGCCTTAGAAAAATAGTGTTTAGGTTTTCCTTGTTTTGTTTCCTTGAAAAAACAAGAGTGGTTGCTAGAAAGCCTTAGAAAACCAAAGGTGAACAGTTTCCTAGTTGAGCCCGCAAAAACTAGAAGTGAATGATTTTCTTGTTGAGCCTACAAAAACAACTGGTGTTAGCAGTTTTCTAGTTAAGCCCTTAAAAGATAGAGGTGAACGGTTTTTTGTAAATCCCGCAAAAACAAGTAGTGTTAACGGTTTCCTAATTGGGCCAGCAAAAAGTAAAGGTGTAACGGTTTGGTTGTTGATCCCGCAAAAACAGGTGTGTAACAGTTTACTTGTTGATCCCAAAAAACAAATGGTTGTAATGGTTTCCCTCTACCCTTAAGAGAAGAGATAATGAATTGAAATTCTTGAGAGGATTCTCAAGGAGTGAACGTAGGTTAAGAGGACCGAACCATTATAAATCAATACTTTGTTTTCTCTCTCCCTTACTCTCTTTACTTTGCTTTATATTTGCGTTATTTAGTTTGTGAATTGGATTTTTTTAGCTTCCGTATTTATCTTTGTTATTTGTTCATATCTTGGAAAAGTTTTTAACAAAGTTTTTAAATCTCTAAAACTCCAATTCACCCCCTTGGAGTGCCATTCCTTGAGACCAACACTTTCAATGGGTGGTTCAGCTAAGTCGCTCAGAGTTTGTTCAAGTGGTGCCATAGGGAGAACAACATGTCTTGTGTTGTTGTCCTCAACCATTTTGGTTTCAGTGTAAAAATGAAGATCAACAACATTTTCATTCGGTTCAGTTACTGAAGACACAGAACTAGAAGACTATTTGCAAACAAAGAATAATGCTTGCAAAACACAGAAAAAAGGATTAGTAGTAAAAGCAAATAAACAAATTCTTGAACATCGGTCCTCGGCAACAACGCCAAATTTGATGAGATGTCAACCGATCAAAATAATATTAACCTGCTTAGGAACAATAAATGAGTAAGGCGGTGAGTAGGATCAATCCACAGATATCGACAAAGAATTGTTTACTTTCCAAAAAATAAAAAAAATCAAAAAAAATGAAGTTGAAGCCGAGAGTTAAAAGCAAACAGAACTGAGAATAAAAATCAACAAAAGTAAAATTGCAAGGATGAAAATAATAACCTGCAACAATTAAAAATAACGAAAATTCAATAATATTAAAAGCCCAGCCAAGGTATTTCTCCGTTTAATCCTTTCATTTGATCATAGACACGAAAGATAAATATCAAACATTCGAACATATAGATTTATAGTTAACGATGACACACTTGATTAACCAATCTCTTCTTACCTGTTTGATAGCCTGTGACGATCTGCAGACTATTTTCCTAACCAGTAGACAACTCACAGGGCACCCTGCATGGTTTAATCTATGACAGCAGTAAGAACTAAATAGGTTCCTATCCTAGTATGTGAAATAGGAAACGTCGTGATTCATTTAAACTAGATTATTCAGTTGCATAATATTGAACAATGTCCAACCACATAAATTCAAGTTATTTGTTACCTATATTAGGACTAATGTGACGCACTATCCATCCTAAATAAGAGTATATTGTTCATTCAATCACACAACCAGCCGAATCATGTAATCAACATAAACAATAATAAAGGAACTAAGGCACATAAACTAAATAAATACTCTAAATATTTGATAAAAATTAAAATAAAAATATCATAAAATATTAGGATTGAACATCAAAAATATATCGACTAGAAAGATGTTTAGTTACACATGCTAGAAAAAAGAAAACATAAAATAAAGAGAGTGACGACTGCCCAAAAGTCGTGCATGAATGAGAATGAGGGAGGAGATAATGCCGCCAATACAAAATAAGAAGTATTTATATGGTCTCTCTCTTGAAACCTAATCTTAATGTAAATAACACTAATAAAATAATAATAATAATGCTAAAATATTCTTTTAGCAATAAAATTGAGTTACCAGCCCTTAAACACATTCAAGAGGCTCTAAAAATGTGGCCCAAAAGTCCAGCATACGGCCCAATGCACAGTGGTCAACCTAGTCAATGCGCCTACTATGGTGTGGTTGCGCCGTAATGTAGTTAACACCGAAATGCATTCAGAATAGCTCCAATTCCTTGTGTCTCACCAATATTTCACCTAAATCACCAAAGAAGCAACAAGACATAAAATACATGAATAACAACAATTCATAGCGCAAAATAAACATAAAATGCAACATAAATCATGCATAAAATACAACCTATCTACGAGTCTGTTCACGAGCTTCTTATCGAGCTGCTAGCGAGCTTTTCAAGCCAAGTTTTGGCATGTTTAATCTTGGCTCGTTAAGGAAAATGAGCCTAATATTTTGTTCACAAACAGGCTTGTATAATAACGAGCCGTGCTCGAGCAAGCTTTTGTCGAGCTTAAGCTACTTTCGAACAACTCAACTCATTTACAGCCCTAATGAAGAGACCACCAGATTGCAATGAAAACCGTTAGGTCACAACATTTTCTCTTCCTTCTCTTCGTTCTCCATTGTCTCTACCATGGAAACCATCAAACCGCGACGGGTTCACTTTCTTCTCTTCGCTCTCCGCCATCACTCCGGTTAGTTCGTGGCAGAAGTCCAATAATCTCTAGAGTTGACAAGATGTGGAGTTGCTTTTGTCAATTCATTCTCCTTAGCGAGCAACACAAATGACTAATGGTAGTAGACGAAGTGGAGGTGGCTAGGGTTTCCTAAACCTAGCAATCTATTTTTTTTCTTCTTTAAATTACATTCTTAATCATTGGAAAATTTGATAATTATAATATTAGTGCTTGTAAGTGTGAAATTGCATGACTAAAACTAAAATCCATCAAATTATTTTAAAAAATTTATAAACATCTTGTACATTTATATATACGAGTACACTTGTGTACACTTAAAATTCATGTCATGTACAACTGTGTACACAAAAAAATGATGTCACGTATCCAATGTACAATTGTGTACACCAAATCAAATACCATTAAATAAACTAAAAACTTGTAAATGTCGTGTATACCTATGTACACCAATAAATTAGCTTAATTAAAAAAATTTAGATGACTTGTACATTTGTGTATACTAATATACACTTCTGTATACTTGTGTACCCCAACTGAAATCATTAAATTAGTTTTTTTTAAAAATATTGTGAACGCCTTTTGTACACCTGTGTATACCATTGTTCCGCTCTGTATACTATTGTACACCTTCATATACCTTTGGAAAAACTAGATTTTTTTTTTGAATTTTTTTCTAAAAAAACTCATTTTCGCACAAGAAGTCAATTTCTAAAAAAAAAAAGTCAAATTTTCACGAAAATAGCATAATCTCTCACAAATTTCCAAAAAAGTGGCATTTCTATTTTTTTAAATGAAAGAGCGCAATACATCATCAAGTATTATTGAAAATTCTCACTTGTGGTGGAAGAATACCGTTGTTACATTGATAAACTTTATCTCAATACAATAAGGAGCTAAATGACTAGGTAAATAAATAAAATCGTGAGTACCAAAATTTTGAGAAAGAGCATGCTTGGCAATCCAATTAGCACAAAAGTTTTTGACTCCGAGAATGTGGTGAAGAAAAGTACCTGTAGAAGCAAGAAGATGCCTGATGTGGAGAACTAGTGTTTGATGATGACCGAACCATTGGGAGTCACCATTAGAAATATCAACAGCCAGCCTTGAATCGGAATCCATGACAACAGGAGGCCAATTACTGCTTTCCATTAACTCAAGACCACAGAGAATTGAATTAAGCTCAGCACACAAAGGAGACATGAATCCTAACCTAAAGCGGAGAGCTAGACCCGAATAGTCTCTAGCAAAAACACCCACTGCAGCAGCTGAGATACCAAAGGAAGTTGCCCCATCCACGTTGATACAGTATTTATCTTCCATGTTTCTGTCGGCAGCACAAAAAGGGTTGCTGTGTACATTAAGGTTGCAGACTAGCTTAGTAGCCCGGCAGTAATTGAAGGCCAGCGCATTACACTTGGTACCAAATGTTTTTGCTTGACAGCACCAGCTACAACTTCGGTATTATGATCATTCTACAAACGCCAAACTAAGATGCCAAATAACAATAACCATGAGATGTTGGAAGCATACAGTAGTTTGGATTCCAGATTAGACATCAACCATGTACGCAAGCTAGAGGAAAAGAAACCAGGTCTTACTTGGGCTAGTATAATAGATAACCAGTGTGCTTTAGCTACTGGGCAGTCCTTTAAAGCATGTAGGACAGTTTCCACTCCTGAAAGGCAGCGATTACAACTTGCTCCATTACTGAGATTTCTAATCACGTGCTGTGAATAGTAAAAAGGCGACCGTGCAGAGCAAGCCAGAGACAAATTTTTGCACGAATTGGGCCCTTCCATTTCCATAAAGAATCCCAACAATGATTTGAAGAATGGGGTTGTTGATCATATGTGCTGCATTGAAGAAACTGGACAGCAGAGGCGGTAGTAGCATTTCTAATTTATGTTAAACATTTTGTGGCATTTCTAGTATTTGGAAACTAGCGGTCGCATTTTTCAGATTTGGCATGTTAATCTGCTATAAAAGTGTGATTCTCCCTTTACAACTTCCACTCTAGCAAATAGCAAATACTTGCTTGAATAAGAATATAAGAACATTGCCTTTTTTATCTTTGTATTTGCAATGGCAAGAAATAATGAACATACATGGATCTTTCTTCTTTGGTGTTAATTTCTTATGAATCATGGCAAAGGCATTTTTTGGAGCACACACCTCACTCTCCCTTGGTTCTTCCTTTTTCTTGGTACAAAATCCATTAAGAAATTTAACACATTTGAGCTTATATTTGATTGAATCAAGTAAAAGGATGTTTACCTAAACTTTTCGGAAGGCTTCCAACATCTCCTTCTCATTCTCATCTTTCTCACACTGACTTGTTTACAGAAGTTGGAGTTGGATCAAGATGTAATTACTATGTTTCTGCTTCATTGCCTACAACTTTGACAGTATCTTGTTCTAGCTTAGAATTTTCCTCAAGGCCAGTTTCTAATAACTTCATAAAGTCTTCCATTATCTCATGTGCATTTTTCCTACTGAACCCCATAAGCCTTTTAAGGAAAGGAACTTCATCGAATCTAGAAAACATCTTTGGAGCCTCTTTTATTGTTTTCCTACTTAAACATGTCACGACTCGAAAACGGACAATGACCGGCGTACAAGACGAACAATGTATAGGAGCCTGACCCATCTCTCATAATCCTCAGAGTATAGAACTTATACCCAAATTCTTAATTCCAAACTATAAATTAAACCAAAAATAAATAAAAGATTTTCATTTATAAAAATAATTTCTAAATAATATTTCTAAATAATTAAACATAAATATAATCAATATTCAAAGAAAATATTTGTAAATAAATTCTATTAACCAAAATAAACAAAATGTCCAGATACAAACTTAACCCACATAAACTTGATGTGGAGCAACTAACATAACGTACAAACTGGACCTGGACAAAAAGGTCTCACCGTTGAATAGAAATCCTCACTGGGTGTAAGAGCCAAATAACCTGAAAAATATTAAAGGGATGGGGGTGAGTAAACTTAGCGAAAAAATGACACTCTAGATCACCTATATGACATTACATAAACCGTTTTGAAAATATTTTTCAAAATTACCACATGCACGTATACAATTATATACTATTACTACACATCAGTATACGTAAGAATAATAATTCAGAAATTCATTTCGAAAACTTTCACAAATCAGAGCAGATATATGTGTGTGTGTGTGTGTATATATATATATATATAAAATCCTATCTTTTTATCAAATAATGAACTAAATAGATCTGATAATTACTTATTATATACCCGTATATTTGAACTGTGCTGATAAGATCAGACCTGAATAGTACCTAGCTCAAAAAGACTAACAGCTGACAACCTTAGGGGTTCAAAATAATACCTTGTCAACCCTAAGGGTCTCAAAGCTGCAAAAGATAGAACTGATCAAGTATATATGCGAGCATTGAAGTCCACGAGTTCCAGCAAGTTATAGACCGTCAGACTAAGGTACAATATGTTACGGGAAAAGAAAATGAGCAACAACACAAACTTAGCAAATTAAATAAATTTAATCATAACAGAACATTCAAACAAAATATCTGACTGATATGGTAGATCTCTCCTACCAGAAATGAAGATGTGGACTGCTGCCACTAAAAACAAAATCACGTGTGTTTGCGCTAGACACACGGGTTACCATGTTACCATAGTAACTGGGCCTTCTAGATAATGACATACCAAAGGCTATGTTTAACCCTCATAGCATAGGGTTCATGAATCAGAGTAATTAATAACAAATATTAGCAGAAATAAAAAATGCAGAAAGAACTAGGTAATAGTGGATACACCACTAGCATACAGATAAATATTTAAAGAACACATCTATAACATAAACAAAATAAAGCTAGAAACAAAAATAAAATAAAATAAAATAAACAAGTTTTCAGAGATCAGATATATAGAAACATACAAACATTCCAGACAGATAGTCATGCCAAGTATAATTCAATTTATAGAAAAAATATATATTTCTATATATATTTATATATATCGGATTTCTAGAAAACAAAATACTGATTGTAAAATTATCACATAATCAGATTTTGAATTAACCAATCCTTTAGTTATTCAAATTATAGATATATGTCATACACAACAAAAACATATAAGGTTTGAAGACACAGCCTATGTGTTTGAAGCTATCATCTCACTCACCTAGGCACCGTGCCAATAATTCAAAATCACGGACCACTAATGAATGGCTGAACACTTCAAAAATTAGACGGAATTGAAAACAAACAATGGAACTTGATTAATGGGAAGAAGAGAGAAAGAACGGATTGAAGACAAGGAATTGAAAGAAATCGGGTTTTGAGGGTTTGTGTGTTGGACCAAAGATGGTCAACGTTTAGATTCCTTTATGTTTTGATGATGAACAAAACCGAAAATGGGTTGTGTTCTTTGTAAAGTATGTTTTGATACAATCAACATATGTTATATTTGATGGAAAATCAAGTAGAGGCTATTGTATGGCTCAGGTACAAAAACAACATACGTCTTATACATGCAACGTACGACTTAACACCGTAAACATACATCTTAGGTTCATCAACGTACATTATACACAAGCAGGAAATTTAAGATCATTTGAAGGCTGATGAACACATTATGAACGTACGTTTTATTCAATTTACAATTTAAATTATTCATGGAAGACAAAGAGAATATTTGAATATTAGAGAATAAATGTTTGTACTTCCTGAAGAATGAGACAATTCAAAAGCAACGACCAACTAAAGATTCACAATGTATGCAAGACAAAGTGAAACGTACGTCACACGACTGCCCACGTACGTTAAAATTGATCCAACGTACAGTGAAAACTCCGGATGAAAAACAGAAGCTACTAGATTGCTAATGTGTCTTAACAGCGTATGTTTTAATATTTCAATAGAAGTCATTTGGGAGTCTCGCTATGATCAACATACGTTATAAACGTATAAAACGTATGTCATATGAAGGTGCAATATACAACGTACGTTGTGAAAAAGTCAATGTACATCTTGGAACTCTGGCAGTGCATTAAATGCACTTTACTTTGGACCACAACTGCTACAATTCATCTCACAACATTCCAAAACCAATAGAGGAGTATAAATACATGCTTGGGAGGTCAGAAAATTGACTTACAATATCTGGACATTCAATTCTAACAACAACCAAGCATTAAAGCTCTCACTTTCTCTTTCTTATCAATACAAGGCTATTGATCATTGAGTTTTTTCATTATTGCATGTATCACTAGTTCATTTATTGTTAGAGAGTTGTTGAAAAACAATTTTCAGAAGTGTTTGTGAGTGGGATCAAATGGTAGATCCTTATGTTGGTTTATTCTTGAACCAGAATCGAGAAAGTTGTAAAAGTTCTCATTTAGCTTGGAAGTGAAGCTGCGATTTCTGTTAAGAAATAATGGAAATCTTAAGTGGTGATACTTAGGTATAGGCAAAGAGTTGGCCGAACCACTATAAATCCTCGTTTAGTTTCTTCTTAGCTTGATTTAATTTCAAAAAA